>BROE01000016.1:9170532-9182260 GCA_036571765.1 Plecoglossus altivelis | reverse complement strand
ATAGACACACCTTCCAGGATCTCTGCCTTCACTGAGTCTGATGTGAACTCTGCTCCCAAGAACTTCCACCATCCTGGTGTGTCGACAATGGTTATCTGACGATCCTCTACCTGTCCAAAATATTTCACACTCTTCGTTGTGTGTCCCTCCTTTCCAACCTCATCTGTGTTTAAGATGACATTCCCAATTATACTTTTTCCAGCTATGACCCATCCTAACATTACAAGTCTGAGTTCTGTTAAGGTGGATGCATCTCCTGGCAAAAAAGAGCAACGTTGGGTTAGATTATGTGAGTCGAATATTATATGCTTTCTGCTGACCATATGAGAGAAAAGGTCAAACTTGAAAATAATTGTTAATGGCAAAAAACAAACCTTCTAGTCTCCTAGACTCCTCTCTTTCCTCTTGAAGTCTTAGACGTCTTTCCTTTGCCTTCTCTTCTCTTTCACTCTTTCTTTGTTCAGTGCGACTCAGCAGTGCACTGTCAATCTCAAAATGGCAGCCACTGTTTCCTGTAACCATCTCTTCCACCTTCCTGAACAACTGTTTAACCAGATTGTCATCATTCTGAAAACTGTTGAAAGCATGATACCTGTTTGCACATTTCTTCAACAACCACTGGAGGGCCTCCCCTTCACTCTCAATGTGCTGCTCTACTGTTCCAACGTTCTGCCAGTACAAATGAGTGAAAAGCACTAAAGTGTGATTCCACACATTCTCTCCTAGTAGCTCCATGTGCTGCTCTACTGATCTCCTGCAGAGGTTTGTGAATGGCAGGTTAGCCTCAATCTGGATGATGAAAGCATGGGGTCCAGGTGAGCACTCAGCTACACTGAGCACAAGTTCATCTTTCACAAGGTTTGGTGTGTCACACAGAGAATACCCTCTCAGCCAGACAGGGGCTCGGACCAAACATACCTTCCGTCCATTCACTTCCCCCACATAACTTTCTCTTTTCGAAGTGATTTTTTGTCTATCCTCAAAGACATCTCTTCCAAATATGATGTTTGCCACAGAGTCAAAACCACATCTGTCAGGTCTAATCAGCACCATTCGCAGCTCTGTGTGAAAGAGAGAAATATATTTGAGAGAGAAGAGTAAGGCACAGGTCAAACTAAGTTTTAACCCTTACAGTAGTGATTCCCTACCACTGATGTAAAGGTTAATTTAACATTTTTTTGCAACGCAACATTCATCTTGACCAGGTGAATTTCACGTATATTATTGTGGCAGACAGAAAATAATCAAGATGAGCTACAGATTAGGGTACTGTTTGCCTCTAAATCCCTATCATCTCTCTCACTCACTCTCTCTCTCTTTGAGTTAGTTTGGCACAAAAAAAGAATGAAAAAGTTGGTACCGTGTTTTTAAGCTAAAATAAACATCCTTAACCTTTTCTTATTCTTAGAAATGCTAGACCTTTTTGGTCATATGTAATCTATGTTTTCTATATCTTTGAGTTCTCATGAAAACAACATCTGAAACAAATTTCATAAATGATTTCAACAATGTGATAATTTTCGTTTGAAAAGTCTTTTAAGCACTCACCACTGGAGCACGGTGGTACAGATGCTGCCATTCTCGCATCAACATCGATCACTGTTCTTGTTGTGCTTGGACGGCTACGAAAACCATAGGACAAAAGTGTTTGCCTGATAGGTACCAGGAAATAGATGCAGCTCAATCCAATCTGTCCAAAAACTGGTCTGTTAACTTTCTGTTGTTACCATTTGCATCTCAAAACAAGTGCATGAGCTTATCAAAGGGGTGGGATTTTAGAGACACACCTGTACTATGTTTAAATGTTGTTGGTTTTCATGCTCTTTATTCTAGACCAGGTTTGATCTATAACTCTGTAAACTGGGGAATTTGTTTCAGATTGAAACATTTAACTAAAAGCTTGCTAATAAAACGTTATTACTAATTCCACATGGTCAGTTTATGACTCTTTTTATGAAAAAAATAACCTTTGTTTAACTAGATAAGTCAATCGAGAATTAATTCTCATTGACATCAACGATCTAGTCAAGAGCCAGTGACACGAGGTAAGCTGATACAAGGCAATGAAACAAAGAGACAAAAAACTATAGTAGACATTATAAAAACATCACAAACTATACAGTGTCTTACATTTATTTTCAAAGAAAAATGATTGGAGCGTCCATTACTTTAGAGAACTTGTGCATGATTAATTGACTTGGTCTCATCTCTGGATGTCTCACATCCCCGGAGAAAGATCAAGCAAGGCTTTGCTGTGCTGTGACTATATGCAAACTGCACACTACATATCTCAGCTAAGATTTGTCAGGAGCTTTCATATCAGTTTGATCAACATGAACATTAAGTCAAGTCATCCATTTGAGGTTAAGGAAATTAGGCTTTTGACATTGAAGCAGGTTCTTAACTTTCATTGTCTCAGGGTTAAGTGTAAACAGGTTATTAAAAGGTATTGTGCTAATGCTGAGTTTTAACAAGCCTCTACTAGTTTGAAATGATCACAAGTCAGATTCCTTGAGACTTCAGTCTGACGCAGCATCAAGTTTCCAACTCTTCATATCTAGATTATCTGATAGAAATACATGATCAACAGGTTTTGTACTCTCCACTATCTGACCAAATCTAGACAGGCAGCCAAACTGCGATCCCGGATGACATGAGACTCAGGAGTTAACTGTCCAGCAGGTTTATTGAATACCCATGAAGAGTGCATTGTGTCAAAGTGAAAGGAGTGAAATCTGTAAATGTACAAAAGTAAAGAACACCACGACACACCTGTACTATGTTTAAATGTTGTTGGTTTTCTTGCTCTTTATTCTAGATCAGCTTTGATCTAAACTCGGTAAACTGGGGAATTTGTTTTAGATTGAAACATTTAACTTAAGGCTTTCTAATAAAATGTTATTACTGATTCCACATGGTCAGTTTATGACTCTTATTTGAAAATATAACCTTTGTTTAACTAGATAAGTCAATTAAGAATAAGGTCTCATTAACATCAACAATCTAGCCAAGAGCCAGTGACACGAGGTAAGCTGATACAAGGCAATGAAACAAAGGGACAAAAAACACTAAAAAACTATAGTAGACAGCAGAAAAACATCACAAACTATACAGTGTCTTACATTTATTTTCAAATAAAAATGATTGGAGCGTCCATTACTTTCGAGAACTTGTGCATGATTAGTTGACTTGGTCTCATCTCTGGATGTCCCACATCCCCGGTGAAAGATCAAGTAAGGCTGTGCTGTGCTGTGACTGGTTTTAAACTGCACACTACATATCTCAGCTAAGATTTGTCAGGAGCTTTCATATCAGTTTGATCAACATGAACTGACCTAAGCATTAAGTCAAGTCATCCATTTGAGGTAAAGGAAATTAGGCTTTTGACATTGAAGCAGGTTCTTAACATTCATTGTTTCAGGGTTAAGTGTAAAAAGGTTATTAAAGGGTATTGTGCTAATGCTGAGTTTTAACAAGCCTCTACTATTTTGAAATGATCACAAGTCAGATTCCTTGAGACTTCAGTGTGACGCAGCATCAAGTTTCCAACTCTTTACATGTAGATTCTTTGATATAAATACATGATCAACAGGTTTTTTACCCTCCACTATCTGACCAAATCTAGACAGGCAGCCAAACTGCAATCCCGGATGACATAAGACTCAGGAGTTAACTGTCCAGCAGGTTGATTGAATACCCATGAAGATTGCATTGTGTCAAAGTGAAAGGAGTGAAATCTGTAAATATACAAAAGTAAAAAATACCACCAAATACATCTGGTATGAAAAATGTATATTAAACAGATGTTTTACTAATGTTTCAAATGTATAAAGATATGCAAATATAACAAAGCTAACAGTAACACGTATTGTCCTACTTGAAGACTAGCATAGTGTTACAGTCCGAGGAGCCATTTTCAAGGTTTATGAAGATCAGAATTAGGCAATGACATTTTTTACACTCAAAATTCAGTAGCTATTGTTATATCTCTTTTTCTATTATCATGAAATAATCCATTTTATTGAGTTTCCACTACACAGTCATACACACTAGACAGCAGTGGAACACTTCTGCATACCAGAGCATTCGCTCCATCCTACTGACCTTCCTTCTAGGGCAGCCAGGAGCAGTGGCCAGTCATGTTAGCATAACCTGGGGACCAAGAAAAAGTGCTCGCCCATGTCCAAAACCAGGAACATGGGCAGGACAGCAATCTGTTCTGCATGTTTTTGAATTGGGTTTTTTGAAGAAAAAAAAACTTTGTGAATATCAGGAGAATATGCAAACAGCACCCAGAATGGCCCTGGAGTTCACCTGTGCAGCAAACTCTGCCCCACTCAGGAATTCAACCCAATATCTTTGCTGTTGCAGTGCATGGTACACTGCCATCAAGCACAACACATTCCAAAGTAATAGAACACAACTCATGTTCCTATTCATCTTAATAAATCTCTGTGATTTTTCCAGATGTTCTTTATCCATTTGGTGGAGGTTGCCTTTCCTGCACTTGAATGAGATTGTCGAACAATGGTAATAATTCGTTTTTTATGTTGACTGTGGTACTGTGTTAGTGTTTTAGGAACCATATCAAAATAAATATGTTGTCGGTGATGGCATAGCTTAGTGTCTTCGTGTGACATGAAAATGAAATTACATTTAAAAAAAGTTAAATCCTGAGGACATTATTGTGAAAAATGTTCTCAGATAAATGAGAGCTTGTCACTGCATGAGTTGTCAATATAACTGGGGCATTATCATTGTCAATCAGGCCAAAAATATTATCTTCCATGTTACCAGCTGAATACCTAACTAAACATTCTGCTGATTTATCCTGAATAAAATAATCAACCTGCTATAAACTACTAAAACATTCTCAGTATAAATATTTTTACTACTTTTATCTTGATGACTAAACAGATTGTCCATGACAAAGGTGTATGCTATGTATCCCATGATGTCAGTCATTGGTCCCATCAGGCTTATATTTAATTTCCTGTTTGTGTTGACCCATTCAATGCCTGTTCCACCCCAACCACCACCACCCTACTGGACCTGGGCATCAAAATCATCCATACCCTTTGACCCCAACATTGGTGGAATCAGCAAGTTTCAAATGGTTTCTTTATTCATGAAATACAATATGAGTAATTCTTAGTAAACATCAATAGAAAGGTTAAACCTAAGTCATAGTACAGTTCATAGCCATCACATTTTAGAATAAAGCACACCTCACAATTTCCCCAGAAATGGTTCCTTCTCTAGTTTAAAGGTAAATTAAATATTAGCCTAAGATAATGCTCATTTAATACTTTATTTTCCATGAAAGTATTCCAGTAGCATTAGCTTTGACCCAAACAGTTGAAGACTGATTGATGAGTGAATAGTATATTACTGGTTGAAATTGTTGGCGACAAGCTTGCATAAGCATTGTTCATAAACATCCATCATTTCATGTTTCACTATGAAAGAAATCATTTGGATATAATTAAAAAAAACACATTGTTGACATTCACAATGTCCGTCCATAATGACGAGGGAGGTGATCTAAATCAAAAACATTTCAACTTAAAAGATATTGCTTTATGTTCACTACTCTGTGTAACTGCTGCCTGGGGTTCCCACGCTGGTTCCAGACTGATATCCATAGCTTTTCAGCCACGATCTGACTTTCTGTTGAACTCTTGCTTTTTCGTGAGGATCAAGTCTAGAGGTGTCATCTGTTCACGAGAAATATGCTAAAGACATCATTTATGTACAACATACTGTAAGTGTGATCAACAAGTGAAAATGACAGTTTTTGCATGAATTCTTAAAAGTCTGAAGTTGTTTACCATAATTTGTCAGTTGAAATTTAACCTTTTGTACAACAGCATGTATCAACATATTTTCTCTTCGACACCACTCCTTCTCAATTAGCTCCTTCCACTGGGGTCTGAGTACTGTCTCATCTGACTGAAGTGATTCATCACCTTTAAATAAATAACAGATACGTTTTTTTAAACTAAAAAGTAAGATGTGGAGGGAAATGAAATTGATGAGAGAAACATCAAAAGTAGAGAGCAAGAGTGGAGTGCGATTAGATCTCACCCAAAGATTTGTCTTTGTCTTTGTCAAAATTCTTTAAGGTTTTCTCCATCAATTCTGAGAGGGTCTCCTTTCCTTCCCAAAAGGAAGAACCAAGCAAAGTTTCGATTTTCTCCTCCTGTTTGACTCTTCTGTGAAGTTTCCTTTTGCGCTTACCACTCACTTTGGCTGGAATATCACCACAGACTACATAAACAACAATAACATCCTGTTACTGATTTGACGTTAAATTAAAAACAAGCACTGTAAAAGGTGTCGTAACTACAACTGCTTTTCAATCAACCGATCATATTAGATTGATCAAGTAAGATCGCAAACATAACTAAAAAGTGATGAATAGCTTTGTACCCATTGTCTTTAAGACACACTGAAAGAGCAATGCTAAAAAAGACATTCAAAAAGTGTGGACACATTCAACTGACTGGTCTCTAAAATCATTTATAGTGTTGAACAGAGAGAAAGGACTTTGCAACAAATGTTTTAAATTCACTTACAATTCACAGGCTCCACCATGCTCTGTCTTTCCCCTAGTCCTGATGCCAGGGGCTGTCGTTTTTCAACTTCGTTCCACTCTGAAGCTCTCCAGTCCCACTCCCCGTAAAGAACTTCAACCATCTTTAAAAGTAGTGCATCTTCTTTCTGGACTGTGAAGACCTTGTCCTCCATATGACTCAGCATCTCTTTGTTCACCTCATATGGACTGTTCCTTGACACCATTTCTTCTATTGTTCTCAGCAGCTCTGGGACATTCTTTATGTCCTTCACTTCTTTATCAAAGACGTGATACCTGTTCCCACATGTTTCTATCAGCCACTGTAGAGCTTCCCCCTCGCTCTCAATGTGATCCTCAATGGTAAAGTCACCCAACCACTTGCCATCAGGAAAGACCACTATGGTGTGGCTCCAAACTTGCTCTCCTAGCAGCTTCATGTTGTCTTGAACAATCTTCTTCTGTTCTTCTGTGAAGGACGTATCTGCAGGGATCATCAGGAGGAAGGCATGGGGATATGGAGTGCACATAGACACACCTTCCAGGATCTCTGCCTTCACTGAGTGTGATGTGAACTCTGCTCCCAAATACTTCCACCATCCTGGCGTTTCGACAATAGTTATCTGACGTTCCTCTACCTGTCCACAATATTTAACACTCTTCGTTGTGTGTCCCTCCTTTCCAACCTCATCCATGTTTAAGATCATGTGTCCTGTTGCACGTTTTCCAGCTATGACCCATCCTACCATTACAAGTCTGAGTTCTGTTAAGGTCGATGAATCTCCTGCCAAAAAAAGGTTAACGTTGGGTTAGATTTTGTGAATCAAATATTTCATGCTTTCTGCTGACCATGTGAGAGAAAAGGTCAAACTTGAAAATAGTTGTGAATGGCAAAAAACAAACCTTCTAGTATTCTAGATTTCTCTCTTTCCTCTTGCAGTCTTAGACGTCGTTCCTTTGCCTTCTCTTCTCTTTCACTCTTTCTTTGTTCAGTGCGATTCAAAAGAGCACTGTCAATCTCAAAATGGCAGCTACTGTTTCCTGCAACCATCTCTTCCACCTTCCTCAACAACTGTTCAACCACAATGTCCTCATTCTGAAAACTGTTGAAAGCATGATACCTGTTTGCACATTTCTTCAACAACCACTGGAGGGCTTCTCCTTCACTCTCAATGTGCTGCTCTACTGTACCATCGTTCTGCCAGTCCAAAAGAGTGAAAAGGACTAAAGTGTGATTCCACACATTCTCTCCTAGTAGCTCCATGTGCTGCTCTACTGATCTCCTGCAGAGGTTGGTGAATGGCAGGTTAGCCTCAATCTGGATAATGAAAGCATGGGGTCCAGGTGGGCACTCAGCTACACTGAGCACCAGTTCATCTTTCACAAGGTTTGGTGTGTCACACAGAGAATACCCTCTCATCCAGACAGGGGCTCGGACCAAACATACCTTCCTTCCATTCACTTCCCCCAGATACGTTTCTCTTTTCGAAGGGATTTTTTGTCTATCCTCAAAGACATCTCTTCCAAATATGATATTTGCCACAGAGTCAGAACCATATCTGTCAGGTCTAATCAGCACCATTCGCAGATCTAGATGGGAGAGAGAGAACAATATTGGAGAGAGAAGAGTATGGCACAAACAAAGCTTTAACCCTTACATTAGTGATTCCCAACCACTGATGTAAAGGTTAGTTTAATATTATTTTGAGATGCAACATTAATCTTGGCCAGGTACATTTCACGTATATTATTGTAGCAGACAGAGAATACTCAAGATGAGTTACAGATTAAGGTACTGTTTGCCTCTAAATCCATATCATCTCTTTTTCACTCTCTCTCTCTCTCTGTATCTCTCTCTCTCTCTTTCTTTGAGTTAGTTTGGCACAAAAAAGAATGAAAAACGTTGGTACCGTGTTTTTAAGCTAAAATAAACATCCTGAACCTTTTCTTCTTCTTAGAAATGCTAAACTTTTTGATCATATGTAATATATGTTTTCTATGTCTTTGAGTTCTCATGAAAACAACATTGAAACAAATTTCATAAATGATTTCAACAATGTGATCATATTCGTTTGAAAAGTCTTTTAAGAACTCACCACTGGAGCACGGTGGTACAGATGCTGCCATTCTCCCGTCAACATCGATCACTGTTCTTATTGTGCTTGGACGGCTGAGAAAACCATATGACAAAAGTGTTTGCCTGATAGGTACCAGGAAATAGATGCAGCTCAATCCAATCTGTCCAAAAACTGGTCTGTTTACATTCTGTTGTTACAATATGCATCTCAAAACAAGTGCATGAGCTTATCAAAGGGGTGGGATTTTAGAGACACACCTGTACTATGTTTAAATGTTGTTGGTTTTCTTGCTCTTTATTGTATACCAGGTTTGATCTAAACTTTATAAACTGGGGAATGTGTTTTAGATTGAAACATTTAACTTAAAGCTTTCTAATAAAACGTTATTACTAATTCCACATGGTCAGTTTATGACTCTTTTTATGAAAAAATAACCTTTGTTTAACTAGATAAGTCAATCGAGAATTAATTATCATTAACATCAACAATCTAGTCAAGAGCCAGTGACACGGGGTAAGCTGATACAAGGCAATAAAACAAAGGGACAAAAAACACTAAAAAACTATAGTAGACAGCATAAAAACATCACACACTATACAGTGTCTTACATTTATTTTCAAAGAAAAATGATTGGAGCGTCCATTACTTTAGAGAACTTGTCCATGATTAGTTGATTTGGTCTCATCTCTGGATGTTTCACATCCCCGGTGAAAGATCAAGCAAGGCTTTGCTGTGCTGTGACTATATACAAACTGCACACTAAATATCTCAGCTAAGATTTGTCAGGAGCTTTCATATCAGTTTGATCAACATGAACTGACCTAAGCATTAAGTCAAGTCATCCATTTGAGGTAAAGGAAATTAGGCTTTTGACATTGAAGCAGGTTCTTAACTTTCATTGTTTCAGGGTTAAGTGTAAACAGGTTATTAAAAGGTATTGTGCTAATACTGAGTTTTAACAAGCCTCTACTAGTTTGAAATGATCACAAGTCAGATTCCTTGAGACTTCAGTGTGACGCAGCATCAAGTTTCCAACTCTTCATATCTAGATTATCTGATAGAAATACATGATCAACAGGTTTTTTACACTCCGCTATCTAACCAAATCTAGACAGGCAGCCAAACTGCAATCCCGGATGACATGAGACTCAGGAGTTAACTGTCCAGCATGTTTATTGAATACCCATGAAGAGCGCATTGTGTCAAAGCCAAAGGAGTGAAATCTGTAAATGTACAAAAGTAAAGAACACCACCAAATACATCTCGTATGAAAAATGTATATGAAACTGATGTATTACACATGTTTCAAATGTATAAAGATATGCAATATAACTAACCTAATAGTAGCACGTATTGTCCTACTTGAACATTAGCATAGTGTTAGAGTCCGAGGAGCCATTTTCAAGGTTTTTTAAGATCAGCATTAGGCAATGACATTTTTTACACTCAAAACTCTGTGGCTATTGATATATTTCCTTTTCTATTATCATGAAATAATCAATTTTTATTGAGTTCCCACTGTGCAGCCCTGCACACCAGACAGCAGTGGAACACTTCTGCATACCAAAGCGTTCGCTCCATCCTACTGACCTTCCTTCTAGGGCAGCCAGGAGCCGTGGCCAGTCATGTTAGCTTAACCTGGGGACCAAGAACAAGTGCTCGCCCATGTCCAAAACCAGGAACATGGGCAGAACAGCAATCTGTTCTGCATGTTTTTGAATTGAGTTCTTTGAAAAAAAACCTTGTGAACATCAGGAGAATATGCAAACACCACCCAGAATGGCCACGGAGTTCACCTGTGCAGCAAACTCCGCCCCACTCAGGAATTCAAACCAAGATCTTTGCTGTTGCAGTGCATGGTACACTGCCATCAGGCCTAACACATTCCAAAATAATAGAACACAACTCATGTTCCTATTCATCTTAATAATTCTCTGTAATTCTTCCGGATGTTCTTTATCCATTTGGAGAGGGTCACCTTCACCACCCAGCTCACTAACAAATTAAACATACTGGGCCTGAAAAATTCCCTCTGCAATTAGATTCTGGACTTTCTAACCGAAAGACCTCAGTCAGTCCGTGCCGGCCATAACACCTCGAGCACCTCAACACTGAGCACAGGTGCCCCACAAGGCTGTGTGCTCAGCCCGCTGCTCTTCACGCTGCTGACCCATGACTGCACTGCCAAGTTCAGCTCCAACCACATTATCAAGTTTGCTGATGACACAACAGTGGTAGGTCTCATCAGCAACAACGATGAAACACACTATAGAGAGGAAGTGGCACAGCTGGCGAAATGGTGTGGGGCTAACAACCTGTCCCTCAACTTGAGCAAGACAAAGGAAGTTGTGATGGACTTCAGGAGGAACTCCGCAGATCACCCCCCACTGACCATCGACAGCTCGCCTGTCGAGAGAGTCAACAGCACCAAATTCCTGGGGGTGCACATCACAGAGGACCTCACCTGGACCACTAACACCAAGTCACTCTCAAAGAAGGCACATCAGCGCCTACACTTTCTCCGCCGGCTGAAGAGAGCAAGTCTCCCTCCACCCATCCTCACCACATTCTACGGGGCACCATTGAGAGTGTGCTGACCAGCTGCATCACTGTCTGGTACGAACTGCACTGCAGCAGACCGCAAGACATCCAGCGAACAGTGAACACAGCTGCGAAGATCATCGTGCCCCTCCCCCTCAATCCTAGAAATCTTCCACACACGATGCTCCAGCAAGGCCAATAGTATCGTTAAGGACCCCACACACCCCTCCCACAGCCTCTTCCAGCCGCTACCATCAGGTAGACGATACCGGAGCATCAGAGCCCGCTCTGCCAGACTGATCAACAGCTTCTTCCCCCAGGCTGTGAGAGCCCTGAACTCTTCCGGGCCTCTATGACTACCCATACAATAACTAAGACTATCGGAAAACTGGCACTAGTCACTCACCCCTGCACTTTTCATATACACTGCCGTGTGTACACAAACAGCACTAAAGACTCTGTAATAATGTGTAATCCAATTCTTCGCAGCATGGTGTGGGGGATGGGTGTGTGATGGTGCGGGTGGAGGAGCTTA
>BROE01000016.1:9004731-9170438 GCA_036571765.1 Plecoglossus altivelis | reverse complement strand
TGAAATTTTTTTCATGAATTCTTAAAAGTCTAAAGTTGTTTACCATAATTTAAGAGTTGAAATTTAACCTTGCGTGCGACAGCATATATCAATATATTTTCTCTTCGACTCCACTCCTTCTCAATTAGTTCCTTCCACTGGGGTCTGAGTACCGTCTCATCTGACTGAAGTGATACATCACCTTTAAAAGAATAACACATACGGTTTTTTAAACTAAAAAGTAAGATGTGGAGGGAAATGAGATTGATGAGAGAAACAGGAAAAGTAGAGAGCAAGAGTAGAGTGCAATTAAATCTCACCCAAAGATTTGTCTTTGTCTTTGTCAAAAATCTTTAAGGTTTTCTCCATCAATTCTGAGAGGGTCTCCTTTCCTTCCCAAAAGGAAGAACCGAGCAACGTTTCGATTTTCTCCTCCTGTTTGACTCTTCTGTGAAGTTTCCTTTTGCCCTCAACACTCCCTTTGGCTGGAATATCACCACGGACTACATAAACCACAATAACATCCTGTTACTGATTTGACATTAAATGAAAAACAAGCACTGAAATCAGTGGTGTCGTCACTACCACTGCTTTTCAATCAACCAATCATATTAGATTGATCAAGTAAGATCGCAATTATAACTACAAAGCGATGAATAGCTTTTTACCCATTGTCTTTAAGACACACTGAAGGAACAATGCTAAAAAAAGGCATTCAAAAAGTGTGGACACATTCAACCGTCTGGAGTCTAAAATCATTTATAGTGTTGAACAGAGAGAAAAATCGTTGCAAAAAAGGTATTAAATTCACTTACAATTCACAGGCTCCACCATGCTCTGTCTTTCCCTTAGTCTTGATGCCAGGGGTAATCGTTTCTCAACTTCGTTCCACTCTGAAGCTCTCCAGTCCCACTCCCTGTAGAGAACTTCAACCATCTTTAAAAGTAGTGCATCTTCTTTCTGGACTGTGGAGACCCTGTCCTCCATATGACTCAGCATCTCTTTGTTCACCTCATAAGGACTGTTCCTTGACACCATTTCTTCTATTGTTCTGACCAGCTCTGGCATATTCGTAATGTCCTTCATTTCTTCATCAAAAATGTGATACCTGTTCCCACATGTTTCTATCAGCCACTGTAGAGCTTCCCCCTCACTCTCAATGTGATCCTCAATGGTAAAGTCACCCAACCACTTGCCATCAGGAAAGACCACTATGGTGTGGCTCCAAACTTGCTCTCCTAGCAGCTTCATGTTGTCTTGAACAATCTTCTTCTGTTCTTCTGTGAAGGATGTATCTGCAGGGATCATCAGGAGGAAGGCATGGGGATATGGGGAGCACATAGACACACCTTCCAGGATCTCTGCCTTCACTGAGTCTGATGTGAGCTCTGCTCCCAAGAACTTCCACCATCCTGGTGTGTCGACAATTGCTAATTGGCGGTCCTCTACCTGTCCGCAATATTTAACACTCTTTGTTGTGTGTCCCTCCTTTCCAACCTCGTCCATGTTTAGGATCATGAGTGCTGTTGCACTTTTTCTAGCTATGACCCATCCTAACATTACAAGTCTGAGTTCTGTTAAGGTGGATGCATCTCCTGGTAAAAAAGAGGGAAACATTGGGTTAGAATATGTAAGTCAAATATTTCATGCTTTCTGCTAACCATATGAGAGAAAAGGTCAAACTTGAAAATAGTTGTGAATGGCAAAAAACAAACCTTCTAGTCTTCTAGACTTCTCTCTTTCCTCTTGCAGTCTTAAACATCTTTCCTTTGCCTTCTCTTCTCTTTCACTCTTTCTTTGTTCAGTGCAACTCAGCAGTGCACTGTCAATATCAAAATGGCAGCCACTGTTTCCTGTAACCATCTCTTCCACCTTCCTGAACAACTGTTCAACCAGAAGGTCATCATTCTGAAAACTGTTGAAAGCATGATACCTGTTTGCACATTTCTTCAATAACCACTGGAGGGCCTCCCCTTCACTCTCAATGTGCTGCTCTACTGTATCATCGTCCTGGCAGTCCAAATGAATGAAAAGCACTAAAGTGTGATTCCACACATTCTCTCCTAGTAGTTCCATGTGCTGCTCTACTGATCTCCTGCAGAGGTTGGTGAATGGCAGGTTAGCCTCAATCTGGATAATGAAAGCATGGGGTCCAGGTGGGCACTCAGCTACACTGAGCACAAGTTCATCTTTCACAAGGTTTGGTGTGTCACACAGAGAATACCCTCTCAGCCAGACAGGGGCTTGGACCCAACATATCTTCCTTCCATTCACTTGCCCCACATAAGTCTCTTTTTCCAAAGTGATTTTTCGTCCATGCTCAAAGACATCTCTTCCAAATATGATGTTTGCCACAGAGTCAGAACCATATCTGTCAGGTCTAATCAGCACCATACGCAGCTCTAGGTGGGACAGAGAGAAATATATTGGAGAGAGAAGAGTATGGCACAGGTCAAACAAAGCTTTAACCCTTACAGTAGTGATTCCCAACCACTAATGTCAAGGTTCATTTAACATTTTTTTGCAACTAAACATTCATCTTGGCCAGGTAAATTCCATGTATATTTTTGTGGCAGACAGAGAATAACCAGGATGAGCCACAGAATACTGTTTGCCTCTAAATCCATATCATGTCTCTCTTCTCTCTCTCTCCTCTCTCTCTCTCTCTTCTCACTATCCTCCACTCTCTCATCATCATTCCCAGATCTCTCTGTCTAGGAGCGTCCTTGGATCCTAGAGCCCGAAGTGCATGCAGTAACCAGTCTCTCTCTCTCCCATGACTCTCTCTACTGCTCTATCTCTCTCTCTATCAGTCGTTTTCCCTCTCTTTCGTCTCATCTCTCTCTCTCATCTCTACCTCCCCCTCTCTCATCTCTACCTCCCCGTCAATCTCTCGGGATCTGACCTCTCATCCTCTTCCTCTGTCTACCTACTCTCTCCTCTCATCTCTCTCTTTCTCCTCTCTGCTTCTCTCATCTCTCTCTCTCTCTCCATTCTCCTTTTTCTCTCTCTCTTCTCTCTGATCTCTGATCCTCCTGCATGCCTATGGTCTCTCTCAAAGGGATTAGTGCTATTGGCTACAGAAAACCGCTCCTGACGCGGCTTTCTTATCTCCTGGAAAAATGATATACTATTATGGTCATATGTTTAGACACAAACCGCAAGATACAGTCAAAACTCTCTGGTAAAAACAATTACACAAGCTTTTAATCGTAGTGAAAAGTTGTTCAAAGACACACGCCCTTTAAAGAAGGCGGCTATGCGAGACCCCGCCCGAGGTCCACAATTTCTTTGATCTTTTCTTCCCCCTTTTCAAATTTCCTTGCTAACACCGTATCCTTCAGACTGGTCGCTTTTAAAAGTGCAGAGAATAAATCCCATGAAAAAGAGTGTGGAACTATACCTGCAAGCCTTGTCGAGTCACGTCACAGGTGAATCAGCTTGGGGATTCTGGACCAAAAGGTCATATGATCGTTAGAGCAAGGTAGTGAAATAACGAATAACGCTTGGTGGCGGTTTCTGATTTCAGGGCTTTTGGCAACAGCATGTCGCAGAGCACGATGGGACAGAGGGGAGAGGGTGAAAGAGGGAGAGCTGAGGGATGAGGCGACTGTCGGGTCTGAGAGAAGGAATTCCCTCGCTCATTGTTAGACCATGGTTGACCACATGATCAACCAAAGTGGCTCGGATCTCATCAGAGATTACGGTCCTTGGCCTTCCTCGTCCTCGTCCTCCTCATCTTTACTCTCACTCCTCTGGCTCTGCCTCTGTTTCCAATGTTGGCATCCATTGCTCCAAAACACAATAGCTCACCTATTGCCCTTTTATGCTAAAGCTCTGATCGCCAATTGTAAAACTGTGTGACGGGTATTTGCCCTTGTGATGAGTCAGTGTACATATTTGAATGGCAGTGTGTTCATTGTGAAAACAAGATATTTTCTGCATGAAAATTGTGCCAAAAGCAGAGAATTGTGTGTAGTGTTTTGAAAAAAGTGTGCTTTAGAACTGAAATTTGAGTGTAAAGCAGGAATTGTGCTTGTAGTTTAGCAGAAATGGTTTGGGGGGTTGGTGAATGAGTTACATGTTGTGGTCCTTTTGTCTCAAGTACCAGAAAATGTGTGTAAACAATTGAGAAAAACTGTAAATGTAGCTGGTTTTCTTGTTCTTCATTATGAACCTGATTTGATCCAATCTCTGTGATGCGGAGGATCTAGAGGCCAGATCAACACCTAAAACTGTGTCTGAACAAAAGGTACAGTGTGGCTCCTGTCAGATGCTATAATTAAAGAAAATGTGTTTACCACTTCTCTTGACTAGTCTTGCAGAATTTAATTACTTTACTTTACAACCAGTTGGTACTGAACACTCCCTCAGAAAGGAAGATTGCTGCAAAATGTTTAGTTTAAAATGTGTAATTTCATAAGCTTGATCATACCATAAATTTACTCTTGGGTGCAGCTCCAATGATAGGACACAACTGTAGGTGGCAGTATAGCTCTATGGAGAAAATGATGTGGCTCTAAAATTGTTTAATAATTTTAGGGACATAAAACAGGTATGTCAAACATTAAAGTTATACAATAGGCCAGCAGCATTAAATACAATGGTGTTTCAAGATCATCCCTTTCAACCCTTTAAAAAATTCTTAGTAATATGGTGTAAGATGCTTTAATGAATGGACTGGGCTAAACTCAGACAGCATGAGGTGCTTCAATAATGCAATAATGCTGGAATAACTACATGAGTTAACACAGTTACTTATATAGATACAGATAGACTAATTGGATACCAATGTATTATTGGTATCCAGACAGCTCATGACAACATTTTAGCATTACTTACATGAAATCCTTTTAATGTGGCAACCTGCTTCATTTATTTTCTCTCATTTAGGGCAGTGTGTCAGTGTGTGTCACCAAAACGTTTTCATGCAGAATTTTACAGTCCAAGAAGGTAACTGGAGGATAGCCTAACGTTCTTCATATTTTGACACCATCACATTTGCATGTACTTAACTCAGACAATGCACAGAAGTCTATTATATGATCAGAAATGTGTCATAACTGCATTCGAGACCCTCTTGATCAAGAAAGCTCAAGTTCAATTCAGTAACTCCCAAACTTATGCCACCAATGATCTGCTTCTGGTTTCATGATAATCGGAAAATATTGCTTTATTTAAGCGGAAAAACACAAATTATGTTGGAAATAGAGAATGGATGAATGTAATCAAGGTGACTTTAGCTATGGTAAACAGCCAGGAGAGATTAATACCATACAGCCAAAGTTGAATTGAGAACAGTAACAAACAGGACTAGATAATTGCTTACACATGTGGACTGGTATATTGTTTGTAACCAAGTTAGCAGCTAAGCATGACGAGTCTTCGGAGATCCCTCGTAGTTCGTTTTTACTGTCCTCTTCTCCTCCATCTTCAGCACTGGCTCACCAGACATCCTGAACTAGACAGCTCTATACTAGGTCTCACAACTGTGGAATGAGCCAAGGAAGGATAGAAGCAGGAAAAAAGCATGTATTTAAAGATCTAAGGTTTCAGAAGGTTTTGTATAGTTATGGGATTTTGAGGTGTCTTTAGATACACTATCAGCCATCAGTTTGGATACACCCTCCCATTCAAATTAATAGGACAATGTGTACAAACCCGTGGCTGCTTGTGCTTGTGTGTATATATCTATATAGATATATCTATATATCGAGAGAGATGTAGTTTGTGTTTGTGGTTAATACATGTATATATACATAAATATAGCATGTGCCCGCACACATACACCTACTTGGGCCAGTTTACTTAAACAGTTAGTTTGTGACTTTGTGACTAAATAATACACGTTGTCTGGTAAATGTGCCTCACATTACAACCACGTTTAGACTTCCTCAGGATGAATGAAGACAAGGTTTCACGGTTGTTGTCGTTTTGTCTTTTTTTCTTCAATTTATTGGAGGCAGAAGGTAAGACACACATGACTTACTTCCCCCTGGCCAGGCCATCGTTCTCTATCTAAAAGTACTTTCAGTTCCTTCTCAAAGCAAGAGCTACATCCATGTTAGAATCCATTTAGAAAACATTAACAAAACAATTGAAATCAAAATGTACAACATAAACTTGTTTTGTGCGTGTGTATAAATATATATATACACAAATACACACACGCACAAAAGGTTTGCTCTTTTTTTAAAAACATATTTTAAGTCTTTTTGTTTTGTTTAAATACATAAGATAGATAAACGCTACACTTTTAGGCACTTGTAAATAGTTTTGGCGTGAGGAGTACATATATTGTTGCACTGGACAGACAGAAGAAAGCTTTTCCTTTAATGTGTTTGATGATTATTACAGGTTGAAGACTAGCACAACACTTCTCAACCAATTGTTTGGACTACAGCCCTGTCTGAACAAAACCCTTTTCAAATCTAAGTGTCTAAGGATTAGGAGCCCTTTAAAGACAAAGGTAGCATTTCTGGAGTGGAACAAAGGAGTGATAAACTCGAACCTCATAGAGACAGAATGTACAAAATAAAACAACATATCATTGGAAGTAAAAGCTTGATAAAATTACATTTTCCCACTCACTGTTATCACAAGATGGTACTCATTGTGAGTACACTTTATGCCATGTCTGGTGTTTTATAACATTGACTTAGAGTTGGAAAGACTGTAAACGTAATGTACCATTGTTGCGTACCCCACAAAACAACACATAAAGCACTTGTTATTTTGTAGTGCTGTGCTTTTCAGCTGAGACAGGATTGGACAGCTGCAGTGTCACTCAGGAGACAGGGGAGGTGGGTGGAGCAAAGAGGAGTGAAGTGGGTGTGTCTAAATATAGAACTGATTGTACATTGCAGATAGGCTGGAATCTTTATTCCTCCAGTGGGCTCAATAGAAAACCAACTGTTTCTTGTAATCTACGGCATTACAGAAACACGTCTAAATGCTGCAACCCAGTTTCCAGCTTTGAGATGGTTGAAGACAATGATAAAACATGTATCTTGCCTCATAACCTTATACTATAGTACCTTTGGCCTTAAAACGGACATTTCCACCAGCACTTTACCATTTGTGTGGCTTACACTGCAGTGATTTATCCGATTTTATAAAATGTACTAATGTTAAAATTCCGTACGGGAACCGGAAAACCGAGTTTGATGTCAGTCTCACAACACAAAAGCTTCAAACCTAACCCCTTCCTTAAACCACATCATCCATCCTCAAAAGGAGTCTGAAATTGCAGAGGGCTTCCCAAAAACAGCTGTCTAGGCCAGTCGGTACAGTGGATCCAGGCACTGCTTTGATCCAATGAATCATCCCAGGTTAACATCACATACGTGATGGGATTGTTGTGATTGTTGTGAGTCCCTGCCTAGTATTAGGTCAGGGATGACTACCAAGGATGAGTGGATATGGACAGTATTCAAGCATAGTCATTGTTTTTCTATCAATACCATCCATGGTCTAATACCATATAGGTCCTTGTATCCTCAGTGAACACTCATAGCACACTGTGCATTCTTTGGCTACTGTTTCAATTCAGTGAGACAATCTAAATAAAATTTAAAAAAAATCGAAACAATTATCTTTGGATATTAATGCGTTAAACCTACGTGGGTAGTTTCTTGAACTCTGAAGGTCAGTGTTTGCTGGTAACTGTCTTTTGGGCTGTTTGAATGGGGGTTGATTGTAGCTGCACTTTCTCAGTGGATGATGATGATAATGCACTGGTGAGGAAGGCATCACAATGGCCAGACAAGGCTCAGTGAAAATACACAGACACTGTAAATGCACACGCACACACACACACACACACACACACACACACACACACACACACACACACACACACACACACACACACACGCACACACACACACGCACGCCCCACTGTTTTAGTGTTAGGCCCTCATCCTCGATGTTCAGCTGGATTTTAGTACTTGGGGCAGGATGTCAGTTGTGAAGCATTGGCTGTGGAGGAAGAAGGATCTGAGTTCGTCATAGCTTAACAACATTAAAAAAACAACCTTTACCGGCACCTCATCAACCAGATACACACAACATTGCAACAAGGGAAAACAAAAAAATAATGATTCAAGTTCTTCGACACCGAATCAGTGTGTAAAGTATAAAGTACCTGCATATGTGATACATGACATTAGTTGGCTATAAAAAAGGCCCCCTGAAAAAAGAGTGTTCTCTCAATGCAAACCAAGTAAGAGACAGCTGTATTGAGAGGGGAGGGAGAAAAGAGAGTGCGGGAGAGAGGGAGGGAGACAGAAACAGAGAACAGTACAGTACGGGATGAGCTTATCTTCAAGGCAAAGACTGTCCCAGCTTACCTCCATTGTCATTTTGGAATTTGTCAACAAAAAACAAACAAACAAACGAACCAAATCCCTGACCGGACGAAAGAACACACTCCCTCCATCTTCCGGTGCACTCGGCCTCCCTCCCTCCCTCCCTCGCTCCCTCCGTCCGTCCATCTCTCCCCTGTGCTGGTGTTTGGTTGGGGTGTATTTAGCGTTCAGGGGTGTTTTTTTCCCGGCCCCGACCAGGTCACCATGCGGCTTTGTGCCTGCCCCCGCAGCACCCGCACGCCAGTCCTGCCCTGTGGCACGCGTGAAGCGGCGGGTAGAGGCAGAGGCACGGTGCCACCAGAGACAGCCCCAGCAGAGCCGCCCAGCGTGTGCCCAGACGCCCCCCACCGCCGTCACCTCCGTCGCAGGAGCAGGGGTCGGAGTATTCCCCCTCGGGGTCCGACATGCAGTGGTACAGCAGAGTGTCTGCCAGCCACATGCAGCTGACACGCCGGATCAACGCACGCACTGGGTCAGGGGCGTCCTGGCACCCCCCTCGCCTGTTGTCCGTGCGGAAGAAGGTCTCTCCGCAATACTCGCAGTGGGCGCGTTCCGCCCCGTTGCCTATCCGGCCCTTGTCACCGTTATTGGAGGAGGAGCCCGGAAGCAGGGGACGTGGTTGGCTGGACACCGCCGAGCCAAAGCCATGACTGCCGTCGAGGTGGCTCTTGTTGGCCAAGGGCCCGAGGGCAGGGTCTGAGTCTGAGTTTGTTAGGGCGGTGGGTGCTAGGGGGTAGTTGTAGTCATGTTTGTGAGTCTCGCTCTTGGCAAAGTGTACGTAGGACTCCATGTCGTCCGGGTGGATAAATTTGTCGCGCACGGTGGCGTGGCGGTAGTCCTCGTAGCCCGTGACCATCGAGCGCTCGGCGAGGCGGCCCGGGCGGGACTCGGACACGTGCCCCCAGGTGCACTCGCGGGGGTTGATGCGTACGATCTCTTCATCTTCCTGGAAGGTCACATGACGAGGGACCCGGGACAGTGACTGTGCCGGAGGAGGAAGACAAAGATAATTGGACACACGCAGGGAGCAAGTTTCAACTCTACATACTGACGCTGAGAATGTGCGCTCTTCACATTAGACATACACATGCTGCATTCTGCTGCATGAAAGACACAATCATCCCACGACATACCTGATCCAGGAAGTAGTGGTCGGGTGAGAACCTGTAGGGGTCGTGGAGGTCGTGGCGATGTCCCAAGACGAAGTTGTGGCGGTGGGGGAGAGGGGAGGAGTCCAGCAGCTGCAGTGATGTGTCCAGCCTCTGAGAGGAGTTTGAGGAGCTGTCTGTGGTGTTCTGATAGGGCAAACAGAAACAGGAAGTGTTGGGACTACGGTCTGATTGGATACACCAATGGGTGAATGCCAGATTCAAAATAATAGTCTTTAAAGACCAGAAACACAGGAAGAGAAATATCTGCTGGAACAATCCATCTGGTGAAATCTGGTGTGAGCGCCGTAACAGTATCGCTGCGTTTCACCTCTGCCAATCTTTCCCTCTCTTTTCCTATTTCTCCATCCATTCACCACACTCTGGCTCTGCCTTTCACTGCTGCATGTGCTCTCTCAATCAACACCCCCCCACCCTCTTCCCCACTCCTCTCTTCCCCCTCTCCAGATCCTCTTGTAGCCAGCATACTGTATCCTGTCTCTTTTCCTCCCAAGGCTTGGCTCCAAGGTAAACCTTGGCCAGACACTAAACACACCCACCGCCCGTGCAGCAGTGCTAAGACAGATATTTTAGACGGGCAAAGGCAGGGGGGGGACCATCTCTGGGGGCCTCCCAGAGAGAGTAGTAGACGACAGGCTGGACATGGCTCTTCCTTTCCGCTGCTGCAGCACACCGACTGGGAGAGAGAGAGTGTGTGTGTCAAGTTGATGTCTCCATGCTGTGGTCGGTGGGGTTCATCGCCAGATTTCTGTGCGCTTTTTTCCCTGATGTGCCTGCACGCTACGGTGTGTGCACGTCCTCCCTGTAGCAGGGGTCAAGCTAGCCACACGTAGCTATGTGGCGTGTTTCCCTATGCTTTCTTAAAATGCCCTCGGAGTGGCAGGCTAAAAATATCACAATGCAGGCTGCGCTCCAAGCCCCGCCTCTCTGGAGGATACACGGGAGCCAATGGCTGAATAGCAGTCGGCGCTGTCTGACAGCCCTGTTCAATCGTTACCCAGCCTTGCCTTCTTGACTGTAGATGACTAAAAACCCAGATCCTTACATTGTGTGTGTGTGTATATATATATATATATATATATATCTAGATCTATATCTAGATATATACAGAGGCAAAAAAGGTGAGAAATGATCAAAGAAACAGGGAGAAAGAGAGGGAGGATATAGCAACAGACTTGCACATGAAAAATAAGAAAAAATGTAATTCTCTCTCGCCGTGCCCACAAACGCAGGTCCTGGGTTATGCACCATATAGTCCACTTCAAACCACACTAGACCGTGTGCTTCACACTACACCTTTCTGAACAGTCAAAGTCACTGTGTCATGTAATACTGATGTGAAGGAGGACCTCTTGCAAGCCCGTCTCAGCGAGCCTGTCTGCCTGTCTGCCTGCCTGTCTGTGTCTCTTGCCTCTGTGCCAGAACTCCAAAGTGCTCCTGTTGGCCCAGCCCCCTAACAGACAGTTAAAGTCAAAGACGAGCCACGCGGTACTTCCTCTCGTAAATCACCCAGCCAGTAAGCTGGGGAGCAGCTGCCAATGCTAGTTTGGAGCTTGCATTAGTTCCAACCAGGGAGGGGGGGGGATGTGAGGGGGGATAGGATTGGCAAAAGAAACAGGGGAGAAAGAGAGGGAGGATATAGCAACAGACTTGCACATGAAAAATAAGAAAAAATGTAATTCTCTCTCGCCGTGCCCACAAACGCAGGTCCTGGGTTATGCACCATATAGTCCACTTCAAACCACACTAGACCGTGTGCTTCACACTACACCTTTCTGAACAGTCAAAGTCACTGTGTCATGTAATACTGATGTGAAGGAGGACCTCTTGCAAGCCCGTCTCAGCGAGCCTGTCTGCCTGTCTGCCCTTGCCGTCTGTGTGGTCTTGGGCCTCTGTGGCCGAATCCATAGCTGCTCCTGGTTGGGCCCAGCCTAAGAAGTTTTTGTTTTTCAAGCGCAGCCACGCGGTCCTTCTCTGTATACCCAGCATCAGGGAGCAGCTGCCAATGCTAAGTTTAGACGATGCTTTACATTAGTTCCACAGGGCGGGGGCGAGGATGTGAGTGGGGGATTAGGATTTGGAGGGTGGTGGGGTGGGGGGAGGGGAGGAGGCGTGGTTATGGTGGGGGAGGGGCAACTCAGGAAGTGACCCTGTGACCTGGCCTGCCGCTCTCAGTGTCAGGTTACTGGGGGAGGGTGGGGGTGGGGGGGGTCTGACAGAGAAGGCTGAGTGTCGGAAGGCAAACAGCATCGGTTTGCATGCATGCCTGTGTACGCATTCTTGCATGTATGCACAGTGCACATGCTGCCCACTGTTCCGGGTGTATGTTCACTGTGTGTGCGTGCGGTTGCCCACTACTCACTACTGTGTGTGCACTTGGATGGGTTAAAAGCAGAGGTAAAATTTCGAGTATGGGTAACCATACTTGACAATACGTCACTTCACTTCACTTCATTGTAGCACTGCCCATTTGAGCTAGCTCATATGCACATGGACATTACATCATATGACTTATAAATTCTAACTTCTGTTATCTGGTCCCCTTTTTTGTATATATATATTGTAATAAACAACTGATTGAGAAATGGGCCAGAAAAGGAGATCATATTTTTTTAACAAATGATTTAACGTCCATACACTATAAAATCCACTATATGAAAGCCAGGACAAGTATGTTGGTAACAAGATGAGAGGAGAAAGAAAATGACCATCAGGTTGATGCGCAACTGTTTTAAACAGAAGGAATGGGTGCATACCGTGAATACATCGTCATCACCCAGCTCAGCTTCATTTTGGAGCGTTGAAGAGGTTGTTGAGCCTACAAAGTGCATGAAAATAAATACATATTAACAGGCCATATTTAGGCACATTCAACACACAACACATCACACAGCATGTCCTTGACCACACTGAGGCCATGACTCACCAGTACCACAACTGCCTATTTCTGGGGAACCATTTGGTTTATGTTAGACTTATCACCGAGTAAATTCCTTGGTTGTGTACACTTACTTGGCAATTAAAATGTATCCAGAGTCTGGTGTTAAACTACAACTAAATGACACCCAACAGCCGCCATCATGCGCGTCGGAATAAGTCTTGAACGATGTCATGTGTTCAGGTCTATAAGTTGTTTCCCTTTTCAATGAGTTTGAGCAGGATTAAGCTGAGGCAGAACATATTCAAGCAGCAGGGTTGAATGTTTGATATGGTGCTTTGTGCTCACAAGGTCTACAAAGAGCTCCAGGTTATGGTGCCACACACGTTTCTGCACAGATCAGCAAACAATGGTATAGATGAAAGATTTCTATAGGAGTGCCTCGTTGCGTTGCCAAAATCATTTCTGAAATATACCCCTAGATGGTGTGGTTCCATTTGACTGGCTTCTTGACAGGTTTGTAGTCATGGTAACAAAATCATGTCATGGCTTACATATCAGGTTGCATCCTATTTCAAACTCCAGCAAGCATACTGTCGGAGTTGAGGGGAATGTCAATCAAAAATAATAAGTTACTGACATGGGAAGGTGTCAGTTCATTTTGGAAGCGGTAATCTACTTAAGGTGTCCAAAGCCCAATCTAGATAAGAACCCAAAACTGTGGCCTACGTAGCTAAGCCACACTATCCAAGCCTTGAACTTCACAACTTCTACACAAGAAGTCTTCAAATTGAATAAGGTTTCATTTATCGAACAAAAATATGACAAATCGAGTATTTTTGCCATTTAGGACTATGCATGCAATCTACAGAAAACAGACATTGTTTAATCCTTTGATACTGAGGACATGGAGAGAGAAGTTTCTGGAAGTGTTATGCCAATCATGCATGCGTCACATACATCATCACTCTTGTCATCTAACACCAGGTGGTGCGGCACCACAGGGTCCCTACCTTCTGCAAGGTCCTCTATGGCTTTGCGGACACCCCGGTCAAAGGCACGGGCATCGGCTGGACTCTGAAAGGACAGGCCACACCTCCTGTCCTCCACCTTCCAGTGGTGGAAGGTGGGTGTGGCCGTAGTGTAGACCAGATCTTTTCTCAGGGGACACTCCAGTATCACCTGTCCAATACAACCAGCCATGTCAATCAAAAGTGGAACGCGGGAAAAACATGTTATTGATTGATAGTTGTATCAACGCTAGTGTCGATGCCCAGATAACAGTTGATCTGACTGGGAAGCTGGTTTCGCAGGGTGAAAAGGTGAAAACGTCTGTTTGTTTGTTTAGGTGTCGGCGCGGAATGACTACGAGTGCGGCCGTTGGCGTCTACGGCGCCGGCCTCCGCCTGATCGCCTCGCTCACCTGTTTGTCCCGCTCTCCGTGGATGAAGAAGTGGTTTCGGCTGGCGGGGGGGAGGGGCAGAGGGAGGGGCAGGGGGAGGGCGGGCGACAGCTCCTGGGGAAAGACCCGGCACACGCCGACCCGGCAGAGAGCCCCGCCGTCCTGGGCCAGCCAGCCCCCGCTTGAGTCGTCTCGCGTCATCACCACTGCTTTCACACGCACGATGTAACTGTCACTGGAGAGGCGAGGGAGGAGAGAGAGCGGGAAGGAAGGAGAGGAGGAGAAGCAAGACTGTTATCATCAGCGTAAGAGGCAGCTGCTACTGATGCATGCCTTCATTAACAATGGCTATCAGTCCTTCTTCGGTCAATGTTTACACGGTTTAGGTTTTGGGCTTTTAGCCCCTAGTAATAACAGGTTAACAGGAACTATTGGGCAGATATTGGCCTAGTACCCATGTACACGTGAGGCTACACAGGGCAGAGGCTGGCAGAGATGGCCAGACGGGTGAAAGAGAAAGATTGAGAGCTAGGGAGGACAGCGCTAGCGGATGGTTTACTCTCAACATTCACTTGACTTTGCTATGCAAACAGCCCACTTGGCACACCCGGCTTCCTCTGTAGTGCTTCCTAAGCCAGAAACCAGCCATATATGGCAACCGTAGCCTCTGTTCAATAACAGCACTAGAGAGAGCCAGTGTGTGTCTGTTTAAGATTTTGGAGTGTGATTTGGCTCCATCCCCTAGACGCTGACTCTCAGGGCGGGTGTAGACACAGGCCAAAATTCATGAGACCCTACTGCAATGTCAATCTCCAATACAATTTCCCCTCTTCTTGCTCACACACAAACACGATGTTCTTGTTCTTCCGCACGCACGCGCACACACACGCTAGATCCATGAGGGTAACCCCTCACAACTTCACCCCACCTACATAAAAAAGGGTGAAAGAGGACGTGGAATAATGCAAATGAATACATGCATCTCCATGCACACAACAGGAAGACATGTATCAGTGCAAAACCTTTGGGGAAATTCTGGAATTTTTGGGGGAGGCAAACCAGCCAAGTTTTGCTGGATAGGATGTGTGACCTTCTCCTTAAGATCACCATGATCATGGAACTAAGCAGAGTTTGCTTAGTCTTATGGCCTCAGCACTGTGACAGAATGTTCGCAGGCGTCTCAAGTCACGACTCCGGTCTGATCTTCACTTTGCTAAGGTGGGAGGTGTTGCATGCAGATGGTGACACACACACACACACACACACACACACACACACACAAGAGTCAAATACAAACACACGGAGGGGAGAATATTATCCTCAACATCATCATGCACGTAGGGTAGAGTCTGTGTATGTGCTCAGGCTGGGTGATTAACTGAACAGAGAAGAGGCCTTTCCCCACAAGAGTTTAGTTTATCTGATGACATCAGAGGCTACAATGCTGAACAACCCACCAGCGAACCACGAGTCAATGCAGCCTCTACTACAACACAATAGGCCCACAATACAAAACATTCTCAAGAATTAATGTGAGTGCCTCCACCCTCTCCGTGGCACAAAGACTAGGGGCACAAACCATGAATGATCTCTGACAATAACAGGATGCAGTTTGTTTGCATATTACAGCGGCATGGCAATTGACAGAGTGGAAGAGCGACTGTGTTTGTGCATGGTTGAGTGGGTAAGAGAGGTGTTATATAATTACTTTTGAGACAGGGATTTGATAGCAAGCACGCATGCCCCCCCCGCCCCGCCACACACACACACACACACACACACACACACACACACACACACAAAGGTGGAAGAACAGGTTCACCTGCTCCCACCTACACACATTCACAAGCTTGAGGAAAAACAGAGACAGACAAACATGTCAGCTCAAATTGCCCGAATGCATTTCATGTCAGTCGCAGCGAGGAGACTTAGATACACGCACTAACACACCCCTCTGCCAGGGCCAAACTCCAACAGACACTTATATAACATAGCCTGCAGGTGACAAGTGTCCCCTGGTGGGGGAGGCCCCAATGGCAGTAGTGTACTATTACTGGCTTCTTTTGCAGGGAGTCTTGTGAAAACAGATATGACTTGCAGGCAACATCCACCAACATCCCTACACGACACATTCTCCATGTTGCTTGAACAAAGCGTGGCCCAACATGACCTAGCTGCCGTGTTCCCAGGCATGCGGCAGAGCGCCGCTTTAACAACATGTTTCACCCTACGGTAAACCAACCAACCTAGCTAGCTACAGGGCTGGAACAGGTGCGACGCCTGCGTTAGCGTGGGTGATCACAAGGATTTCCTTTCCTTTAAGGCTTTTTTTTTCACAAACCCTAACTTGCCACGCAGCATACTTTCAACTCTTCACATGAACAAAGACACTTTGGAGCAGCCAGTCAAATCTAAATACACAAACTACGTGGCTGGATTCAAATCTGTTATGTTAGTGCCTTTCCGGTAGCAGTCTTACCTGGGCCTTGCAAGTGCTTTAGCTTTGTTTTTAAACTGTCTTAAAAGGCCAGATCATAAGTAATGACCCTTCTATATTGCATCATTTCCCATTCATTTCAAAGTATTAATTAAGGGGGGGGGTTTGCTAAAACCATGTTTGACCTACACAACTGTTGTGGAGCTTTTCACCAACAGTGGTTAACATTAATAGTCCCAACGACCCAACCGAGAACACGGTCAGAGGTCAGGAAACGCCTCGCACAAGCAACGGTCCCCGCATTTTTAGGCCACCCCCAAGAATGCCAGCCTCTAGCCTGTCTGCTAACACGACCACATGAAGTAACTACAGCAGAGGGGGAAGAGGGGACAAGTGTTCAGACTTAGAATCCAGCCTGTGTGTGATAATAAGGGCAGTATAGGGGACAGACCAACCGTGGGCGATAACAGCTGACTCACTTCCTCTGATAAGGGCCACGCCGCCCCAACCCACCCATAAACCACATGAGTTGTCTATGGATATGAAATTGCCATGTCAAATGGTACAAAGCTATTAGTCATTTGGCTTGAGATAGCCGAGATGGTTATAACTACAGATACTACAGATTAACAGTGCATCAAACACACACTGGAATAATTGGTGAACCTAGGGATTATCCTATCTCCTGGACTTGTGTCTAGCACCAAGAAATAGCCAGTAGCTCCAAATGTTAGTGACGGGTGACAGGGCAGACAGACAGACGGACGAACAGGAAGACAGACAGACGGAATAAGAGAGGGGAGGAGCTTGACAGAGAGGGACAGACAAGAATAAAGAGAGTGAAAGAGAAAGAGGGGGCAAGATGAATAGTTGCTAGGTTGGGGGGAGGAAAAGGACAGTTCATTCAGGACTATTGACAGTTTAGGCCCCAGAGGGAAAGTTATTTATTGGCCACCCTCTGTCCAGGCAGCTCAGTGTGTGATAGTTAACATCACAGAGGTAAACAAAGGTCACCAAAGAGGACATTACTAACCAACTAGTCAGGGTGAAAACAATCGTTTCCCTATTCTGCTCACCACAGCACACGGTCACACGGAAACATTTCGACTGCGGAGCCAGAAGAACCCTGCTTCAATGTACACGATGGCTGCAGTGCTTTCTACTCAATAGCCTGCATAAAACAGCAGACTGTTTAGTAACACAGCTCTCGCAACTGCAACATTCCCCAATGTATCGGCCTCCATCTGTTAACTTAATACAATTCCACTCTTCCTACCGCTGCCTGCCAGAGAGCACTCACTACAGATTCCCCTTTGGGAAAAGGGAAAAAGGAACCAATCGTAGACCTGCATTCCAAGGTGACATTGTGTCCTCACCATCTATATGGGAGTGAAAATCGGATACAATTCACGTTGAAAATAAGCTGCTTTCGGTTTAAACCTCTTACCACCACAGCAAGAAGACAACAGAATCGATAAAAAAACACTTTGTAATACAGTCTTATGTCCACTTAACCACGGCATTTGAATACTTAAGAACTGCCTTGACAGAGAACTAAGTATAGCTGACATCGCAGCCTACTGTGGGCATTTGGTTAGCTTTGGGCTGGGCTGCCAGACAATCAATCCCAACTCACTGCTTTTCATACCATTCATGCTATAGGCTTTTCTAGGTTCACCTGCCAGGTTCATGTTTACACAAACCACAGACACGCAGGGTCGGTTTTCACTCCTAAAGAAACAGACCAAACCTAAGATGAGCATAGGGGAACCACTGTTATGTTCAATGTATTTGCCGTATTTATACATTTGTATAACTGAACGTCTTAGGCAAGGACTTTTGTAGTCGTCAAGAAACACACACCATCCCAGCTCGCATCCCACTCATTTGCACCCTCACAAATAGACTTTCTCACCCAAGCCGACCCGCCCATTTTGAATACCAAGCTTGTTCCAGACTTGGTCATCCAGTCTAGTCTGCTGATAAGGTAGCCTTCCTCTGAAAACAGATGACTATCCTAGGCTGTTGTTTAGCGTCTTTGAGTATGTAGATGATGGAAATCCTTTCTAAAGTGGTGAAAAGGTTCCCTGGCTGTGGAGGACTTCCCCATGATAGAAACCTGAGGGGAGCTAACTTACAAACTTGGGAGTATGTAAGTAAAATGTCAGGAAATTCATTCAACTGACACAGATACTACTTTTCCGATTTTGTTCTACTTCCAAGAACATCTTTTTCTGCCCAAGCCTTGTTGGTAAGAGTACCATTCCAGACTGGTCATTCTAAATCTGTTGCACGTCCCCCTGGCAGGCCCAGTCATTCAAAAACAAGTTTATGCCTCCAAAAATCTAGTCAAGGTTGGTAAATTAAACAATGCGGCCTCCTCTGGTGCAAAACATATGTCACCTTGACTAGCTGGAGCCATGAGGAACTCACACGGATTGTTTCCTGTCGGTGAATGCCACTGTTCGTACAGTGAGTGTGAAATACAGCTGGTAACATGTTTTCCAATAATGTGCAGAGATCTAGGATGATTCAATCAACGTTTTGCTGCTTAGTGTTGCCTATAACCTAACTACTCTGACCTCGGCTTAATGTCATCCAACATCACAATTTAAACTGATGGTACAGAGTACATGGTTCAATAGGAGACCATGCTACCATTTTTTTCTCCAAAAATCAATGTCACTTTCAGTGTGCGAGTGTGTGAGTGAGTGTGTGAGTGAGTGAGTGAGTGAGCTAATACTGCTGTTTGGCAAACACAACACACTGTATTCGCAAACTTCCAATAAACATTCAATATATTCAGATATATGGTTTCACGTTCATTTGCGTGCACGTGCACAAGCGCTGTATTCACGTCATCAACGACATGGTAAATAAGGTGACCGTTTTTGAAATACGTTCACAGGAATGATGTGCCCTCTGAACAAAGTAGCTGAGCGCGGTAGCCATGAATGGGAAGCGCTGAAGGTTACGGATTTTATGAATGAGAAGGCGTCATGCGACTACCGCGCAAACATCATCTCCTTTGCCCTTCGCCCTTCCGTTCTACCGACAACAATTTGCACTAGTGGCATTCTCCTTGCAGTCTGCAGAGAGCCTGTGTTTGGTAGCCTATGACAGAAAAACGAATGATTCAATCTATTATATTGCTTTAGGTATTCAGTGGGGATGTTTGACAGCACATTTGAAAATTGGAGGAATGTTAATATAACATTTTAAATGGGTTCACGTGACAATATCCCCACAATAGTAATACTATAGACGTCATATAGGCTAATTTTAAGGGTCGGCGTAATTTAGACGTCTTTGTTGAATCAATATCGAGAATTAAATTGGTAAATTTGGGATGAATCGCGAAACCTGTGTTTGAATTTATATTTCGATATAGGCCCACTTTAAGGCTAGCTTTAGGTGAAAGAAATCCATTAAGCCTATAGGTAAATAACGAAAGGCTAACATTAATCTTCAAAGTCTAAGCCTCCTTTGGATTTCAACCCGTCGTCCTCGATTGGCGTTTTTATGAATGAAGCGCGGTATGCAAATGAGGGTGATTCAGAAAAGAGATGGCGGATGGGGGATATCGGATATCACATATCCTGAAAGACTTCCCCCGCAGTCTGAAGCCAACATATTTAACTGGATTTCGCAGGTATCCATGCAAGTGTTCTCACTTATTCCAAAATCTTCTGCATTCTTAGAAACGTGCACATCGTGATCGTGTCTGGTAATGTAGGCTAACTGAGTTCGCCTGAGTTTGAAACTTCTGTAGGCCTGTTGTAAAGGCCTCGCTGCAAATCTCTTTAGAAAATGTTTCCGATCCACCCACGCTCATGCCTCGCTCCCCCTCCTTTCCCTTCAAGAAGACAGAATCCGTAGGCTACAACAAGGCGGGGGCACTAAATCCCCCTTTATATCAGTTGTCAATCCATAAAACGCCATTAAACAATCTAAACCAAACGGTGCAGATGCATTATACCAAATAAGACCAACAGCCACCTCTGAAGCTATGACTGTCTTATAGATCACATACCACAACTTGTAGAGCTACCTTTCTGGAAGAAAAAACATTTTCATAGTGCTTACTCGTTTGGGTGCGTTTCCTCTATCATTTTCGCGTTTCACCGAAAATAATATCCCAAAGCGGGTGCATACTTTTTGTCCGTCATTTTTAGCACCTATCTCCTACATCCACTCAATTCCGCATATCTTCCCCCAGCCTTTGTGTGATTGTAGCTCTGGTTCAGTCTTCGCCTGGAATAGATGCCTCCTTTCTCTGCTGTTCTTCGCGAGCCAACCAGTTGCGTGTACAGAACACAGTGGCCTCGAAAGTTGATATTCCTGGGGTGGATATAGACAGGTTAAAATTCCATTCTGAAAGCCTAGATGATAAATTCAGTGACAGTCCAAGTTCCGTGGTGCTAAATGCGCGTTGCTGTTACCGAGGGGTGGCCCCGCTAGAGCCCCATCTCTCGCTACTCCATGTTGGATTGTGCGGGCAGCCTAGCAGCCCTTCACCACCGACTCCGGGGGAGGGAGAAAGAGAGAGCGCAGAACAGGGCGGAAGCGATGACGTCAGTCTCGTAACACATTTGGTTTTGTGGAGTGGGCTGCAATGGCCAGCTGAATGCTTCTTTGGATAGAGAAGTGGCCCATACTATATAAATCTAAGTCCGGACATGTCACCTTTACTGTCGCAGTCCGAGTGACTGCATCCTTTTACCTAATTAAAGACCGCCGACAGAATGGCTTCTCTTTTTTTTCTCCTTCTTTTGTCTCAACTTTTGAAATGTATTCCATACTTTAGAACACGGTCAATCTATTTTTATGAGGACATTGTGAAAAATGCAAAATCCAAGGCAATAGTTTGAAATAGCTTATCCCCAAAACTACAAGATGCTTAGCCAGCGTTTCATTTTATTGCAGGCTAAATACAGTGTCGTTTACAACAGGCCAACATACTTGAGGGGATAACTCAATAATCTCATTTAAATGATCCTCTGAACTCACAAAGGGCATTACTGTAACACCACTTGTTAAGTGCGTCCAGTCTGCCACTTTGTAAATATAATCATTACAGATAGATCTATACTTACTACCTTTTGATCTGTAATGATTAGCGAAAGTCATGTGGCGGTTGGCTACTCAGGTAAGTGAAATCATCGTAATTGATTATTATTGATGAGTTAATTCCATCTAAAGAATCTTTATCATCTTGAAGACATTAACGTTTTTATTTTATTTTATAGGTAGCCTAATAATAATGATTTCTGTAAACTCGTGTTCTGCTTGGCACTGACCATGAAAACAACTTAAGTTCCATAAGACAAGCGTGATCATGTTAATTTCAGACTCCCTCAAAATGACATTATACCGCTCTCTTGTGGTGATTTGGTGTTACTACCACAGTGGTGTCAAACTACACAGGATTGTTGTTGGTATGACGTAAAAGCTATGGTGAATGTGGTATTTCTTTCGAGTCCATTCACACTTTGGACTAAATATCATGATTAGGAAAAAATATGAAACAATGTTGTTTTGGGTGTTTGCTGTCAACATATCTAATATGGAGCACATTAAATGACGGGGTGTAATATACCAGATGCAGTGGAGGAACATGGGAGGTAGGTTTGATCCCAGGCTACTCTGATTGTTTTTCATCTGCCTGAGATTTCTGAGAAATAATGAGTGTTCGTTGTTGTGAAATGTGGGTGGTTCAACTCCAGAATAGAGGCAGAGCTGTGCATGCAGTTCTAATGTCACAGCGACCTCTAGAGGCCAAATAGAAGACTAATCTCACAGTTTCATTAAACTGGGTCTGGGTAAATAAAGTGTGACGTGAATGTGAAACAGTAGACACCAACAAAAGAAAAAGTCTGTGTTTAGGAATGAAAGTAATGAGATGTGTGCTTTGTTTTGTGTTTATGAATACGTTTGTGAATATCAAGTATCTGTGTACACGTTAGTGACAATAACAAGGTTGTGGCCTCAGTCATTGATTGGCATTAATATGCACATAATCTCCCCTCATGTTCACAGGTCCTGCCGGAATTTTTGTTCAGATCTTTACATGCTAGTCATACTCAACAGGGGGAGACAAAGACTAGTCTAACTCTTTATTGGGAGACAACACACAACGTAACACAAAGAAGTAGTAGAAATCACAGTTCATCTTTGAACTTTCTTAACACGATGAAGCATGGTTGTTTATAGTCGATTATCAAAGATATCTTTCGATACTTTAGAATGCAGGCCATGGCCAATTCCATGCCTCAAAGGTGTGAATGGTACTATGTAAAAACATTTTTAACCAAATCATTATAATTAAATACAATATGTGTAACCGCATGTTATGCATTTTCTAAATGAATGGTTTTACTGTAATCTGAGTTAGTTTGATCAAATATCCGATTTATCAGCCTGTTGCTCTGTAGGTGACCCCACTAGAAGCCAATAAGCTTCCCTTAGGGAGAATCGATAAACATTGACAACATTTTATATAAAGTTTACATTATGCCATGCAATACACTTGGTCAGTCGCTGTAGGTGCATACTTCCATGTTTGTTGGTAAGGCACTAACATGGGCTATACTCTGTCTCTAAGCCGTTACACATCTTAACCACTCCTGTTTGTCCAAGCCCTTTCGGAGAACACTTTGAAAGGATTAAAGGGTGTTTCTGTCGCTCTTATCTAGTGTTTGAGCACTTGATCACAGAGGCGTGTCCTAATCTGAACATCGATGCAGCTCTATCAACACGCTCTCATGGAGCAACACGCTGACAGAGACGGGCAGGGGAGACGGCCGCCAAGCAGTTGAAGGGCCTACGTGCTCCGATCTGGTTTTTAAGGACCTTTGTTCCTTGAGTTGCCTTCTTTGATAGTTCAAGCCCAGCGTCTAATCTCATAACCTTCACATTGGATCGTCTTTGGCTTCAAGCTCGTGGACGGCGGCTGCGTTGGGGCAATGTGGTGTGCGGCCTCTTCTCAATTCTTGTTTGGAGATCTGAGTGGGAGATTAAGTCAGCTTGGTCGATCACAAGGAAGGTCTGTTTACAGGAATGAGACTGAGATGATAAGCTGTTTATGTCAGATATGTCAGGAATAATTGTAGGCTGTTGGGGTTTGTGGTCGAGTCGTTCTGTGTCCTTTGTGTGTGTGCGTGTGTCTGTGACATGATATGCAATACCCCCCCCCCAACTCTATCTGATAGAAAGCAAAGCTAGATTTCATATGCTTATAAAAACTCAATTCCGCATGCTTATAAAGAGCAGATTCAAAATGATTTGGCATTTTGGAAACATTATTTGCGTTTGAGCCTTTCTGTCAGTAGCTACCACTGTAAAATACTGAGAATGCTCCGACTGTATGTGTGCCCTTAAATCTTTTCAGCGGTGAGGCCAAATGCCCAACAGCTCTCTTTGGGGTCCCTTGGTTACTTGTCAGGGTCGTAGATCACACACGGATGAGTTTCACTTGCGGGTGGCTAGAACACAGTGGTAACATTGAGGAAGGGTGTCGCGTTTGCTGCAGATTCTTGAGGAAATTGCTGTCGTAAGCAGCGACTGGAGTTGAAGCTGGCCCTGGTGGATACAGACAGGGTCTGGTTGTTAACAAATGGGAGAGGGAATTTGCAATTTGTAACAATTACAAGTACATTGGAAACATTTGGTCCTCCTCCTCTTGCCATTTTCCCAGAAGCCCATCCCAACCTTTAATACGTCAATTCTAATCGAGGAGTTAAACTTTTTGCCAACAATTCAAATTATCCAAATACAGAACTGAATAATAATCAACCTATCCATTAAGAACAACCCACAAACAGATAACAACCTAAAATGATGTCTTATCAGTACAAGAAAGAATGTTTCTAGGAATGCATGAGAGAGAAGTCAGAATACAGCATGTTTGTATGTGGACGTATCTCACTGCGTGGGTGTGGGATCTGTTTCTGTGTATGTGCGGTTTGTGAGTGCAAGTACCGTGAGACGTCACACAGTCTGCAGCTTTTGCCCAGGCGACACACGGCTATAAATCTAGCCGATGTGGCAGCAATGTGAGCGGAAGGCTGGAGCCTCCTCTTCTACAGGAGAACCTCCAGACTAAACACAGTTGACCCCTGTACTGACCTCAGGGTCACTCCCACCAGGATAGCAACACATACACACACGTGTGCACACACACACACACACACACATATTATCATGTTTTGTTAGAGATGCCTTGGATAGAAAAACTATATTGGGTAAAAGAGAGTTTCGCAACATGAAATAGTTTGACAAAATATACTTAAATACTTAATAACTGCTTTGGTCTAATGGGACTTCAGTTCCTTGAGAACAAATACTTGCCTTTAACTGGGGGGAGATATGGCACTGGGTGCGCCCCACTCAATAAACGCTAAATCAAAAGGCCATTTCTTTCATGTGAGTTTTAGCTCCAAGCGGAAATACTTCTTTATCTCTCTCTTTCTCTCCCCTTTTCATTTTCACCCCTCCTTCCTCACATTTTCGCTACAAAACTGTTGAAATTGGATGATAAAATACCTTTGCTTTAGCAGCCTGTCAGCTCTGAGGGGAAGTGTGAAAAGGTAATACGTCCAGGTAATTTTTCCCTGGGAAAAACTCTCCTTTTCTCTGCAACACTGACCGTGGTGAATTCACACTCTCCTTTTTCCAACCGCCTCAAGTCAGAAAAGGAAGGAGAGAAACACAATTGTGTTATAACACATCATTAGAAACCACTGCAGCAAGCGACAGTGGGTAGAGCCACAGAAAGGTGTGTTGACAACATTTAAGAGAAGTAATCTTCCCTTGTTTGTCACATAGCCAAACCATGAGCTACTAAACCAGAAGTACAAAAGATTATTTGAAAAGTTATTGTCTCTTCGTAAGGTATCCGCATTTTAGCGTCTACCTCTGCCACAAAAAGAAATATTAAAGTAGCTGACCATTCCCTTCACTCTACTCTGTCTCATTACATCTGAGCTTCCGGGTCGTCCCCGTACAATTAAGCCTAATGCGGATGGTCGTTAGCCCAAAATGTCAGAGAGTCATTAGAATAAGTGAGACCTCAGCTACATTAAGGGAGGTGTCAGAGAGATGTTCCGGTCTCAGAGATGACAGTGATCCTCCTCTATCCCTACACACACGCGCACAAATGCAGATACACACACACATTTACAAACAAAGCACACACGCATAGACTTACTCTAACAATACGCACACACAAATTCTTACACTCTCATACACACAGAGATAGCTCAATTTTAGGAGGCTATTGCGAGAGAGAGAAAAAAACCCCCGGCTCACTGTAATTGATTGTATGCAGTGTGACCTAAATTGGATGAGAGTGGGTGATGTGTAAGTACTGCTCGGCCTTTCACTGCAAACAACAAGCAAAGGGAATCTTCTGGGCAAACACTCTCTCCTTTGGAGAGAGGAAGCACAGTGGGAATGTTCTTCAGGATTTTCTTTATCACTCTTTCACGGACTTTGAAAACAGGAAAATGTTTTTAAAAAACAGCACTTTTTACCAGAATGACATTGAGTACCCATATGATGACAAAGCAGTGCCTTTAGTACAAACATTTTAGCTGCAGTTGAATCACTATGACATTCAATGATATTAACTATTGCGGGTGTAAAGTGTAAGAAGGTAAAGTCTAGAGGAGGAATGGGATGGATGGATGAATGAATGTTGTCAAAGCCTAACCACTCCATACCGTGTTCCATTTGAGTAATAACTTCGACCACTAAAATGTGAAGAAGTCTGCCTACATAGCCTATGTAACGACTGTGTTTTTACTGTAAGTACTACTGTACAGTTGCTCTACAAACATGCCCAATAAAAATGGTAACACTGACAGAATATCACTGACAGTACTTCACGTCCATTTAATTCAAGCGTTTATAAATAATCCGTTTTAAGAAATTCATTTTGTACCTCATTAAATGAAACATTTAATTAACACCATTTTGTCTTGTTTACAAAACAATTGTCCCTTTTGACTGATGCCTTGGTTTCACAGTCTGCCTGCCTATCTGGGAAATAGATAACAAGATGAATTACCATACACAGATTAAAAGCACCTGCAAGTAAACAAGTGAATTGTTATATTTAATTCAACAGGGGAGATGCTCTGCCTTCGTAGATCCTCCAGAAACCTGATATTCCCCACTAGACATCTCACTGATTACCTCTGCATGCACTACCTACCCTCTCACTGAAGGAAGACGATAGCAGGGTCCTGTGTGTATCTGCGTGTACATGTGCCCGTTGTAGGTGTGCATGCGCAGCGGAGAGCAGATGCAGTGTGTGTCTCTGTGTGTGTCTGAGTGTGTGTCTGTGTGTGTGGAGACTCCAGGCTCAGGTAGCGAATGCAGAAAGTGGCTCGTCCCCTTGTGTCAGCACAATTAGTTGCTGAATAAAAAGCCCCTGTTGCCACATTTTAATTAGGGAGACCGACTGAATTAGTGCTCAGTTTAAGTAAAATAAACAGTTCTGTTTGCCAAAGTAAAATTTCCCTGGAGGAAAACACGGAGGTTGTTCGGAGCAGAAAATAAAGATATAGCAATAATTTACCCTGGAGGAAATGGATCTCTTAGCTTCCTCTCTTTTAAGACTTAAACACGTGACTATCGAAACACCGAAGTGAATTGAATAGTTCAATAGTTGTTTTTGACCACACACACTACATTGGATACTTTGGTGACCTGATCAACCAGTTCACTGACAGAGTGACAAACAGACCTGCAGCTTGCAGCTGAAAAGTGGGCCGTTTTTTAAACGGGCCGAACTTTAAAAAAAATGTTTGACTTCTGCATTAAAGTACCGGTAACCTTGCCGTTAACCCAGGCTGGCCTGAGGCCAAGAGGCATTATCATCCATACTGTTAAGCATATTTTGAGACGTGTTCTAGTATTTGACAATATGGAGCACTTGGAGTGGTCTTTCTTATAAACCGGTGAAAGGAGAAAAGTGATTAGAGTTGTTTGGAGAACGAGATGAGAGTGAGAACGTTCAATATCGTTCTGTGAAAAGGGAGTGAGTAGAGCGAACCTCTCAAAAGCAGAGAAACATCTTCCAAGTCTTCTACAAGTGGAACAGTATAGTTGAAGAAAACCTGGGAAAAGCAAGAGTGTTTGGACACCTCAGTGGTGTTTCCCTATAAGAGCTGCTGCTTTCTGAGTCTCTGCTGATCCCATCATGCTTCCTAACTCTTGCCAGTGGGACTCCTAGCCGTTCCCTGTCATCTTGCCTGTTGGGAAATCAGCTTTTCCAGAGCCACTTTCTTCTCCTTAACCCTCAACATATTATTCTCTGAGCCCAAACCCACCGCATCAAAAAACCCAAACAATACAGAAAGACAGACTGAGACCAGAAAAACAAAACAAAACAAAAAAACATTGGATCTCGTTCTGACACACTAAACACTTTCCTCGTTTAGGGGGTCTTTGTTCCAGATGCATCTTAGAGACTTTCTATTTTCGTTTTCTGGGCCTCCACTTCCCCCATTCTTTCTGCAGCTTAGGCTCTGGTTAAAGGAGAGAGGGAGACAGAGAGAGAGACGGAGAGAGAGACGGAAAGAGATACAGAGAAAGTGAGAGAGATGGAAACATGGAATGGCAGAGGTGTGATGAGCTGCACTCCTCCGAGCAGAGGAGAAGTCATGTTTTGCAGAATGTCTTTGGAGCAGACGCTGCCCTACTATTCACATATCAGGAGACATATTTGTCTCTCCATCTTTCCTTCCCATTGACATTGCACTTTCTCATTCTTATTTTTCTTTCTTTCTTCTTCTATTCTTTTTCACCTGCCTTATGATCTTTTTATGGATGTTGAATTAATATGAGAGCAGCGCATCTTTCCCATTTGGGCCCTGTCCATGTTCTCTTTCCAAATCGCACCCTCCCTCCCTCCATCCCTCACCATATATATCTCGGATTGTTTTGCTGGTTTCTTGTTGTACATGTCATTGTAAGCCCATTCTCACCCCTCGGTTCGACAAGGACTGTTAGCCAGGAAGTGTCTCCTTTCTTATACTTCTGTTTGCTTTTCCCTGCCTCTTCTGTTTCTCTCTTTTGCAACCTGTCTATCTTGCCCACTCGCTCCCCCTGTCCTGCAGTCTGTTTTGCTCCCTGGCCAGCTCACACATGTCATATCTGTATTTGATGCTTCTTCTGTCCCATAGGGACTTGCATGATAGAATTGTGGTATACAGGGAAACAAGGTGAATGTACTCATAGGAGCATGATGAAACATCATTTAAGAAATAAAAATGAATGCCATATCCATTCATGTTCATTCTGGTTCTATGCCAAAGTCAGTTTATGTTTGTGTGTGAGATTGTCTGCATTAAGTTTTGGTGATCCAAAAGCTGGTTTGGGATGCTACTCACTTTGACCACTGGAGGGCAGTATAGCCCCAGCACATGGCTGAAAAGTCCAATGCTGGGCGATTCTCAATCACTTTTCACAAGAATGAATGAAGGCCCTTGAATCTCTGTTGTCTGAACTGCTGGGTTTGTAGTTCCCCCAAAATTGACTCAACATCTCATCTTGGCTCTATGTCACAATTATCCCCAATCCATTACCTACTATGTTTTGAAGACTGATGAGAATTTCCATAAATCATGCATCAGAATGTGTGCAAAAGCAATACACCTGAACTATGTTAGATGTTAGTATTGTACATAAAAACAGATGGGCTTAGGGAATATATTCAATATTTCCTTTGAGAAGTTTGTAAATCTTGTGTTTGTTTTGTTAACATCTTCGGTCGGATTAGATGCAATTACTATTATTATGAGAGATATTTGAGTGACAGGTAGACGTGTCTTGAAGTTTTTTATTTAGTTTAAACATGGTCATTTGTAAGTGTACTAGCAATCAGGACATTTGTTTTCAAACTCGATCTTTTTTTTTCTTTTCTTTTTTCTAAGAAAACTGGGCCTAAACATTTGCAAGGAAAAGTATACACCGAATCCCATAATATCTTGATTACATCGCAGCCACACAAAAACATTGTGATTACTGTCAGTTTGTCCTCCTGGTAATTAATAAAGTTCCAACTAACAGGAATTCACTTTCCTTCTTGCTGTCCTTTGCTGACCAGCTGTCCTTTGGCATGATGGTAAGTTAAGTTAAACAGAAACATACAGTTCTTACTTCTCCAGTCGTCCTGTAACACATCGTAAAAGCAGCTCCCAACTAAATATTGCACCAACAGTGCTGTTGAGAAGTGATCACAAAGAATAAACATCAATAACAAAGTGTTGATCTCTCAGAGCTGAGACCCCTATGTGTGTGTCCTTCATTCTTTAATGGGTGATTTAGGGAAGATATAGTATTAAACACAGTAGGGACATGGTTTTGATAAGATTCATTACATACAATGTTTAATTACTTTGTTGGTAGAGTTGGTCTACTTTTGGTGGTTTGGGGATATTTTACATGAGTAGTATGTGAATATTTAAGTTTACATCATTGGTATTGTAAGGTTTGCAAGTTAATACACATATTTGGGTTAAACTATTAAATATTACTTATTAACTAACTATTATTCATTTACAATGTTTCCATAGCTAACTACTTACATATTTGTATTTACACAGTTATTTTATGGTTATTCTAATCTCCAGAACCTACCTCCTTGGTTTCCTTCACATTAATCTCAGTCTAACATCTGATTGGTTATTTCAGCAGCATGTGAGTGAGACACAAGGACATACTGTTGTTGTTGGGAGGCTGATGAGGTGTGGAAGACAGTACAGTGCTGTTAAAGACAGCTATCTGTCTCCGTCTGGCTGTCTCTTCTTCTTAAGAATGATCCAACGTCCACATACCCGACCCTCGTGTTACAGTATTATCAGTTCTATTATCGTTGCAAAGTTCTTACAAACTAATTTAATCACATATATTATACGTATTCATCCATACCATTTACCTGAAGATACATGAGTTGTCTTGGTGTATGACAGATAACCAGCAGGTAAGCAGCCATGTGTTTAACCAAAGTTGGCAAATAGCTACATTAACTTGGTGATTATACAGCCCCCCAATCAGCTGGTCAACCAATATGCCAACAACACGCAACCACTCTCTTGTATGAAACACTAATTGTTAAACATAATTAGTTACATTGGAGTTTGACAGTTTTTGTGTACCCTTGTGTGTGAAACGTCTGTACGGTTAGGCTCCTCCTGAAATAGTGTACTAATATGGGCAATGTCACCCTGAAATGTGATTCATCCTCAACGTCATAGGTCTTTAAGCATTGGATCAGCTAGGAGACTTGGGTGGCCCTGGAATTGAAATACAATTAGATACCCATCATTCCTCTGACAGACTGGTAAAGGCCGAACCAAGAGTGGAGGCTAGGGTGTGTGATGGATGGTCTTAGAATCAATATTAATAAAATGTTAACAAATGGCATATATTCAATATTTCCATCACAGGTGGAGGAAAGAACCATTCAAATTCTTAGCATTTGTAGTTGTAATATTAGTGAAGCAGGAGAGTTCTGGTTTTAAATATACTGCATTGCTCATGTTGGTGTAGATGATTGTAAGTGGCCAATTTGCTAGTGACATTTCCAGCTGAAGCAGAACCTTTCAGAGCACTACCACTGGATGGGATGATGCCAGAAGACTTGAGCAAAGCTGAATAGAAGTTTTCCAGTTCATCAGTATTCACTGTTCGGTTTTGATTAGACACAAGTACATGTTTTGATCTTGGTGTTGCAGAGTACAGTGCACCCTGCCACCGAACAACTTGGAAAAAGCAACATCTCAGGCTCTGTCATTTCTTCCGTAAATGATGAGTTTTTTCTCGAGACTTCGCAAAATTTTGTTCCTCTGTGTCAATCTGTAGTTACTTTTTTTTTGTTCACAAGGAGATCATGCATTTTAAAGGGGAGTGAATTCCAGTGTCTTTCATTAGCATTCAGAAGTTCAATACTCTGGTGTAAGTTATGTGGTTGAAGTTTAGCAAATCTTTTAAGTAGGTGGCCTCAATGTTGTTACCCGTGTTAACTGAAAATGACTTCAAATACTTATATAATAATATACTTATATAGTAATACATTTTAAAAGTAGCATACATTTTACCATGATAACAAGTTGGCTTTAAACAGTTTTGTACCCTTAAAAGATAATAATCAATGTTTCAATAGATTTCACACAAAAAATAAAAGCACTTTTAACCCTTTTCCTTTTTCTCTTTCACTCACTCACCTAGAATTATGAATGGTACCTCTTCAGACCTAGCAAATATGGTTCAGACACTGTGGCAGGTACAATATTTGGAGTAGAGGTCTTTGAGATTGAAAGAATCACTCTGAACTGAAGTAAAACTGGGGTAGTGAATGGAAAGAGGATCTGTTTGGTACATTTTGAAGACAAGTAGAGGATCGTTAGGTTGCCATTGTCGACACACCAGGATGGTGGAAGTTCTTGGGAGCAGAGTTCACATCAGACTCAGTGAAGGCAGAGATCCTGGAAGGTGTGTCTATGTGCTCTCCATATCCCCATGCCTTCCTCCTGATGATCCATGCAGATACGTCCTTCACAGAAGAACAGAAGAAGATTGTTCAAGACAACATGAAGCTGCTAGGAGAGCAAGTTTGGAGCCACACCATAGTGGTCTTTCCTGATGGCAAGTGGTTGGGTGACTTTACCATTGAGGATCACATTGAGAGCGAGGGGGAAGCTCTACAGTGGCTGATAGAAACATGTGGGAACAGGTATCACATCTTTGATGAAGAAGTGAAGGACATTAAGAATTTGCCAGTGCTGGTGAGAACAATAGAAGAAATGGTGTCAAGGAACAGTCCATATGAGGTGAACAGAGAGATGCTGAGTCACATGGAGGCCAGAGTCTCCACAGTCCAGAAGGAAGATGCACTACTTTTAAATATAGTGGACGAAATGGGACTGGAAAACAGCAGAATGGAATGAAACCATCTTTGCATGACATCAGGACCAGCTCCTTCACTGGGACATTGGAACACAGAAGTGGCACAAATTTGGAAGAGTTTTTTTTGTCACTTTTAAAGACATTTTCCACTGTTCATTGTTATAATTGCACGTCAAACTTTCTTGATGGATAAGAATGTGATGGGTGCAAAAAGTCTATTCCCTCAAAAATCTGTGCTTCAAAACATGTGCTTTTTCAACCCAATCTGACCCCAGCCTGTACCCCATAACATTATTCAAACCATAACTTTCCCAGTATTTCGGTTAATCCCTGTTTCCTCACATCAGGAAAATGATCTGTTTTCTGCAGTCAGTTACAATCACAGAGGGACACATCATAGCAGTAACAAACAGTAAGAGACAATAGGAACTTTGTTTGGGAAATGTTTTGGGAGAGCTTCTCTGAATGAATGGAGAGTGCCTTGAACAGCGATGACAAGAAACAGGAATCTGTGGGTATGCATTGTCATCCCTTCTCTTCTCATGTCTTTACTGCTCCCTTGCCATTTCCTGCTCCGTCTGTGTCTTGCTTTGAGGTTAACAAAGCTTGTATTTTATTCTTTAAAGGTGTTGATGCACTTGCGTCTGGTGAGGCTGTACTCAAAGCCCAATGGAAGAAACAAATTGAGAGGGAGTGGAGTCGAAGAGATAATAAATGGATGTATGATGTAATATGCAGACTGCCAGAGCGAATGACAAATACTGGTAAACAAGTTGATACCATCAATGAACGCAACAATTGGAAAATCTATTGAAAATCACACAAGCCTTGACAATCGGTCTCACGATTTTATATGAATAGTCCATGTCATTTGGATCTTTAACTCAACAAATTACACCTCCAATCCTGATTCTGGAATAGCGGAGAGATCTTTAGACACAAAGGCAACACATGGTTAGGACAAGTGAACAGAGTCAACACTTGGGTGGAAACCTTGAAATGTGGCTCTGGACCAAGCTTAGACAAACCAGAGCAGCAGAGAGCTTTTGTTTTGAACTGTGGGGACTGAATGTTTGTTTCCAGGAGAGGAACGGTTATTATAGAATTACACTGGGATCATCATTCAGCTGTGTTAATATAAAACAACTGTTTTCTTACAATATTCTTATAATGTTATTAGTGAGAACAAAACTATAACTTGATTCAATTTGTCAGGGATGGTCAACATGTACCAAACTGATTATTTGAGTTCAAAACAGCCTTGTCTTGCCATAAGTTCCTGTTACTTGCTAGCTTGGGAGTCTGCAGTCTACCTTGCTGTAAATATGCAGTAAATTTGCACTCACCTTTATCTCAACGTGCAAATACATGTAGCCTTGACCTCATGCAACCACTGTCATCAGTTCCAAATGATTCATTAACTGTGTAAGTTCATCTATATGTAACATTCCAGTGTTTGTTTAATCATTCTTTAGCTTGTCAGTTTATCAGGATTTTGTCAAAATTAATAGATAATCATAAATAAATCATTCAAAAATAAACGTGCTAAATGCATACAATTCCTTTCCCTCGAATACCTGTTAAACCACACCACCATCATCCTGAATAGACATTTTAACTAGGGCCAAGGGCATATTCACTCTGAAGTCTGCACAATCGCAATGCAACACTGGCATTCTTTAACTTCTCTGACTGTCTGCAGTATGAAAATCAAACTGCAGGAAGAATGAAAATCACCTATGTCAAATGAATCACCAGTAAATGGTGGATACTTTGCACTTTGGAAGTAGAAGAGAGTAATGAATCCAAACGAAAGACAAAGGTTGGGATGGACTGCGAGAGAGGAGGGGAACCAGTAGGGTGAGACACATCAGAAAGCAGCGTGAGATCCAAAGAGAGGAACGTTTCGCAGTGTAGAAACGTGAGGAAGAGGAGAAAAAAAGAAAGGAAAAAAAAAACGAAGGATAGAGGTAGGGAGGGAGAGAGAAGATGTGTGCGATAGCTTGTGGGTCTAAACAGAGTCATAAAGTGCTGCATGGTTAAGCCTGATGAATTAATAACATGGAGGCAGATGGATCCCAGGGGCACAGTGGGAGAAGAACAGCATAGAGAGGAGGTAGATACACACACCACACACACACACACACACCACACACACCTCAGTCATGAGATGTGAATGTCCTCGCGAAATATGAGAAAGGCAACGAAAATGATCCGTCAAGAAACACAGACAACGATACTACTACAGCTCCATGAGCAAAACATTTGGTTTCAAGACCAGAACTCAGACTAAGAAGCTAGATAAATGAGGGCTCTTCTTCCACTATGGTGGTGTAGAGAGAAACACATTCTAATGTCTGCTGGCAGATACAAATGTCAGAAAATATGTAAATCACTGAACTAAAACAAGGTCATATTGGGATATTATAGATGATAAAATAGATCTCCCAGTGTTTTCCAATTGAGTGTAATTCTATTGGTCGATAATGCCACATAAGTGTGTAACGTTGGTGTGCACTCGCTCAGTGAAGGAACATACAAGAGAGGAACAGAGAATGGATCGCAATGTTCTCTATCACAACCAAAAGACCTCTCCTGTAATTCACTGAGCCCTCCGCACTGTGATATTGAGTGCCGGGCGCACGCTGATGACACGCTAGGATGAAGTGCCGGCCATGCTCGTCTTTTGATTTACGACAAGCAGTCAGGTCAAGGTTACAATGCAATCTTCTTTCTGACAGAGCAGCATGAAGGAAAGGAAGCATGTGTATGTTTGTGAGAATGTGTACCCTGTGTGTGCTTTGGAAAGAGAGATGAAAAGAAACGGTCCCTCTGTGTGTGTGTGTGTGTGTGTGTGTGTGTGTGTATGTGTGTGTGTGTGTGTGTGTGAGTACGAGGGCCCGTGTCTGTGTATTGTGTGGGTACTTGGGATAATGCTAATTTAAGAATTGTGATATGTGGCAACTATTTCCCAAGATTCACCTCTTCGTTCCTCCCCGTCTTGCTCAACCCCCCCATGCCTGTTAAACAGAGAAAGAACCCGGAGTAAATTCTGTAATGACACATCAATCTCTTCAAACAAAACAAAAGATATATATTTCATTGGTGGCGGTAGAGGAGTTTATCTTTGTCACAACACATTCCCTTTTAATAGATCCATGCTCTGGCGGTGCTCCATTCCTGCTCAGTCCCCAAGTTGAATAATTCATTTTTTTTCTCTGAATGTCAGAGTTGGAGATAAAGAGACGAGGTTTCACGATGCAAGCCGGTTCTCCGGTAGGCTACTGTCTGTGTGTATGTGTGTGTGTGTGTTAGCATAAGTGTTGACAGGGAGTTGTCGGATACCTGTGCGATGGTGACGGTGTGATTTCTCACTTGAGTTAAACATGACATGGTTATGGGAATGCCCTAACATGCTGTTTTTTGGGGAGAATATCATGAGCCAATAGATGCAATACATTGGCAGTTACAAAACAAGTTTATAAATACTCAAGCACAAAATCATCAAGATGGAAATGATGTCAAACACATCAACCCCCAATAAATACATACATAGCCAGAAAAAGACATAAATGAACACACACATGCACGTACACAGATCCTGTTTGTCTGACCTCACCATCCACACTAGCTAGTGGTATGTGGTGATGCTCTTTCCTTCGCTGCCAAACCGGCAGGGAGCAGGAACAGGAAGAGGCTTCATGGTTAGAGGGCCTGTTTATTTATTCATTACCCAGCGGCCTGTGCGGTTTCAGAGGGGACATGGCAGCACTTGGCCCAGGCCCTTTAGCCTCAGTCTATGTGTGTCTGACTGGGCCCTGCCAAAGCCTTCAGCTCACGGCCCCTCTCTCTCACTGTGGCTCTCTGTCTCTCTCTGTCTCTTTACTCTCTCTCCTTCTCTGTCTCTATCTCTGTCTCTCATACATTTTCTCTTTCTCTCTATGTCTCTCTGTCTCTCTCTCTGTCTCTCTCTCACTCTCACTCTGTCACATAGATCTCATTTCACCGATCCCATGGCCAAAATATGAATTTTCGTCCAAGAAATACTGTCCTAAAACGCAGTCAGGTCACTGGGTAATTAAAAATGATTCAGAACAGTTCTATAATCTCTGGAAATAAAAATGTCTTTCAGTTTCAGGGGTCATCGTGACTTTCTTTCCTTTTTACCAATATAATCTTGAAAGAATGTGGACACATTATCCTAATGTTTGGCTGCAGAGAAAAAGAAATGTGAAAAATGGGGGCTGGAGAAGTTGCGGAAACTTTGTTTGAAAAAGTCAAAGTAGAAATGTTTGATGATTTGTTACACTGTGATTTTTCGAGGAGATATGAGTCTTTGTACATCTGTAGTATGAAGTCTCTTCTCTGACTGTCTGGTTACCTAAAGTGGTAATGTGCATATTTTAGGATCCTGGCTGCAAACCACCTTTTCAGTTGAAGTACATTATGAAGCTCCTGTTGTTTGACTGTCTGCCACTGAGGACAGAGACAGCTTTATTTGGCTTTGGCTTGAGAACAAAGTATGTTCCTGCGTATGCACTCACTTCTCAGCAATGCTAATCAGTGTGTCTACGTAGTTCATGTCTCATCTAGACAGGCACATCAAGTACACATATTTCCTTTGCAAATGCACAGGCAACTCCAAACGCAACGCAACACCCGAATCACACAAAATAGCTCACGCACGCAAACAAGAAAAGATCACTGAAAATGTGGAGGCCAGACTATTTCAAGTATTTTCAAACACACACACAAACACACGCGCAGACTCGAGCACACGCACACATGCTGGGCACCTCACATGACCTGACTGGGGTAATCTTCCTCCTGGTGCGAGGGCATCGATTCCCAAAACAAAAGAACTGAAAGAAAACAGAGGGAGCCGAGCCGACCTCCGTCTCCCCCAGCCTGCGCTCCAACCCCTGGGAGATCAATCACTTCTCCACAGGATCAATTCCTCAAGCTTTGGGCCTGTCAGATGCAATGTGGCATGGCGGTGGCCGGGTGGTGAAAGAGGCTGATATGAACACAGGCTACTGAGGTTTCAAAGCCCCTCATTTCTCCCCCGTCAATAGAGTCATTCAAATCAAGAATCCCGATTGGTTCGTAATGAGAGCGGAGCGAGGATGACAAGTCTGGGGACGATAGGCCGATCTAGCCAGCTTTGATTTGAGATGTCCTGATTCCAGGATGAAGCTTCTGCTGTAGAGAAGAACCTTGGAACTTCCGATGGAACGCCTGTATTTGTCGTTGGTTTCGGAGGCGACAACCAGCAAGGTAGGTAACTGCTGAACGCCTTAGTAAAACGCACACACGCAGTCATGCATGTGCCCACACACACAGACACACAGGAGGGCCGTAGCCTGCAGTGGGGTTGAGGGCCATGTAGGGTGGACTCGTGGGACGGCAGCACTGCCCACTCCTCTCACATCCCCTGGAGCGTCAGACACACAGTTACTCACACCTGAACTGACAACAGGGTCACACTGCAACCCGGCTGTCCTCTCACACACGGTCAGCTACCGGACTCTTCATGCCACAACCGCTCTTCAACCATCCCTCCTCTCATCTTGTGTGGGCACCCAACCCCACAGCAACTGCAAACTGTGATGGTAAATCGTTCGACTTTTGGATGACTCTCTGATGGAAGTTGATTGAGGATGGTGTTTTCATCGTTTGGAACAGGCCAGGTGAAGTCTGTAGACATTCATTTAGTCATTTAGAGATTTGACTCACTGTTGCAGTGGTTTACCGCAGTACGCACCGTATAATAACCATAATCTGTTTACCTGAATGACTCAGAAAGTTCAAATCTTAAATAAAAAAAAAACGGATTGGATCGAGTGTTTTCACAACAGTGGACTTTGGTGGTAATGTTCCCTAATAGAGGACACAGGAGATGTCCTCAAATAATCCCAAATTGCTTCAGGGAGTTTTCTTTGAAATAGAAAAAAAACATACAAAGAAACTGGAATGGTATGGACCGAAAAATGGAGGAGAAAAGAACGGGGGGAAAAAAACACACAAATGTATGAAAATTTAATTGAAAAATAAAAACGCTGTTGTTCCGTAAAAACATCCTAAATGGGCTTGACGGGGCTGTGTTGGGCGGGTAGCTGCACAATGTACCTGCGGCACTGAGAAGTGATAACACAGAAAGCGCATCAGTAAGAGGGGCGGTCGGGGGGGTGCGGGGTAGCTACACGAGGGCTCAGACCATTCCTCACATGATAATTAATGCGCTGCTTGCTCACGCTCACACGCACGCACGCAGGCGTGACACGCATGCACACACTGCGTGGTGCATACATGTTGTGGCAGGCTACTTTTCAGTGTGTTATGTTCATGTCAAGCCCATGATCTATACTGAATGTACAGTGTCTCTAAAGGGCTCTATGGCTACAGCCTTCTCTGCTACAATATTTTCTGTTTTACATTCAACCACTCTGTAGCGTCGTCACATCTATGACCTGTAATTCTTTTCTGTTGAGGCGTAAATATGACCATTTTCCATTTGGTTTATGCTGGTTGTGACATTTGGAGGCTAAGCAGGAAATTGTGGTGATTTATTTGTATTTATATTAGTATGTAAGGGACATGTGTGGGCATGTAAATCTGCATGTGTGGGTGTGTGTGCAAACGCACAAACGCAACTATTCAGTATTAGAGAACATTTGAATGCAAGCTCCTCCAGACGCAGTGAGAAGAAAAATATAGAAAGGAAAAAAAGTGTGTGTTAGTTTAAATATCTCAGGGTTCAATCTCTTTCCTCCTGTCCTCTGAGTTGGAATGTCAAACTTCCCTCACTATCAAAGTATCTGGGAATAGAAGACACCTAGGACAAACACGGAGGCAGAAGATGACAGGAATGCCCTCAAACCATAACACACACTTTAGAGAGGAGGAACAGAAGTAAACACACACAAGCTGGCATCCTCCCAGAGATGTGACAAAACGAGTCCCTGCTCCCTGCTAACACACGTGCACACACACACACACACACACTCACACACACACACACACACACACTCACACACACACACACACACACACACACTTCACACACTCCCACAAAAACCCACTCCAGAAGCCTGCATCTTCTTGTTCTCATCAAGCCTGCCGTGCGTGTTTCGTGGTCTTGGAGTCGTTTGTCGAAGAATTCAGACGGCCCTGACTTCAACACACCTGTGCTCATAATTACTGACCCTCAGCGCCCTGTATTTAACACGCTGGGATAACAACCTTTGAAAGCAAACAATGCCGAGACCTACCTCCCAGGTGTAACCTTACCCATTATGGGTCAGGCAGTATCTGACTCTGGATCAGTGGTTTGAGGGAACTTTTACTCACACAATAGAGTGATCAGCCGCCCCACTGACACCTCCCCCCCCCCCCCAGGAGCTACCAATCCATTTCCCCTGTGAAAGGCTGGCTGTCAGAGTACTGTTGGCGAGCCCTGATAAGGCACTGGTGACTAAGCCTAATATAAGGTACTCTATCTGATAAAGGGGCTGATATTATCTTGGTGCACTGGGATGGGCGGGGTGCGGGGGGTGTGGCGGTGGGTATGTACTCCATGGAATGCCTCTCTCCCACCCACCACCACCGCATACACACACTCTCTCATAACGCCCAAGACCCGCCCTCGCCGCATACACACAGAGGCACACACTCCCTCCCTGCTGCGTCACCTGTGGATATTGACCACCGCCTCTCCCCTGTTGCCCTTTTGTCATCGTCGTTACAACCCCCGACATCCCAAAACCCATCCAGTTTCTGTTTGATGACTGTGGCCTGTGTTAAGAAGTCTGTCCCTCTCTCAGGTTGCTGTGGAGAGAGGGTTGGGGATGAAGAGGACCTTCGTGAGGTTATATGGCTGGTTGTTAAACGCTTGAGAGAACTGAAGGCCTTGGGGGGACCCTGGAGAGACAGGGCCTTTATTGGAAATGTAATTTTAGTCGTCGGCAATTACCTTCCCACTCATTTGTTTTAGCTGTGTTGTTGTGTGGTTCTTAGTGAAGTGCGGGGCGAGGATTCTCCTTGGGATGGCTGTTATGAGGCTAGGAGTTTATTACAAATAGGAAATCTTTTATAGCAGATTGCAGCCGCTCGGTTTGGAGGTACGTGACCCGATCCAGACAAACAGAGGTCGAGTCTTCAGGGTAAAATTTACTGGTAGAACGCAGCAGGCATGTTTGGTTTGCATGTGCCAGTGTGTGAGTGTAGCTATGGACTGTGCTCTGTGGGGCCATTCCTGATTTGTGAGTATGCATTTGTTATTTTGATGTGTGAATGCGTGTGTACATTATGGTGTGTGAGTGTTTCCTGGTCGCTATGTATGTATGTATTTGTTTGTCTCTGTGTGCACATTGCACATTGTATTAGATGTGATCTTCACAAGGGAGGCATTTTGTGATAGTGCAGTTGATGTGTGTGTGCCTGTTTAACAGCTAATCACTTTATCATTGAGGCTTAATGTCCGGATGAGGTCACTGCTCCCTGACCCTTGACCTCTGTAACATGGCAGCCCAGCTCTAGCTATTAGTCAGCCTCTCACAGACATCCACTATTATCACTCAAGGGGGAAAGGCAGTAATTTGATTGGTTGAGAATTAAGGCTTCTCCTGCTGAGGCATTATGGGAGTTCCTGGTGGGTCATTCTAGCTTCACTTCCTCCATATTTCTCAGCTTGATTAAAAATTGATCGGCGGCAGTAATGTGAATATATTATTGGGCCCATTATTCACCCCTGACAGATAATTGGATGGTACACACGGCTCTATTTTCTTAGGAGGGTTGTTCGATTGTTCACATGCAGTGTGTTGGTCTTTTTATTTCTCTCTCTCTTCTCTCTCTTTATATTCTGGCACGGTGTTTTAGTGCAATTTGGTCACTGTCTGCTTGTCTGCCACTCTCTTTCACCTCCTTCCTCTCTCTCTCTCCCTCTCTCTCTCTCATATGTCATTAGCTTTATCCATCTTTCTCTCCTTATCTCTTCGTGTCTTGATCTCCATGGTCTGTTGGCCGGATGGACAGTCTTGCTGGGAGGCATCCAAAGGAAGCCTTAGAATTTCACTTTATCCTTCTTGGATGAAGTGAAATTGTCTATTTCTCTTTACTGTCTTTCAGTCCATCGCTCATTTATTCCCTGATCCCTTGTTGTCTACCAGCCACACCTGCACATACAGACAAACACACACATACAGCACACGCACACACACACACACACACACACACACACACACACACACACACACAGACACACACACACACCCATACACACACATGCTTTAAGCTTTAGGTCACTAGCCTTGCACAAAGTAATAGCAGATTGAAATATTTCACAGTGTTGAAGCAGTTTGAATTGAATTATCACAAGCCATGCACAGCTTCAGTCCTACACGTCCAACATTTGATAAACTAAACACTTTGGACTTGATAATAACAAATATGGAAGGCGGATTTCCTTCAGTAACATTTGTGTCCATTTTCCATCTCATATTCAGTTGCACCAAAAACAGTTAAATAAATATAGGACTAAAAAAAACGTTAAAGCTGTGGAGAATGTGTATGAATAAGCCTTGCTGATAGCAGTTTGCATCAAAAATGCCACCCTAGGATTCTAGAAAGAGTGGGAGGCAATGTCCGCCAAGCGGCTAATGTTATTTTCTATTCACCCAGAGCTTAGAATTTTGCCATTTTCACGCCTACTTAATGTCTTAGACCGCGTGGAAAGGATATCGTTTACAAAACATGGCAAGTGTTCACACAAATTGCTTGTCTCCTGAAGTCTACAGACCAAGATATCTGGATGGCCCGCAGAATGAAGGAATCTACTTAGTTTGCACATAGAGGAGCCCATGTCTACCATCTCTCTCTCTCTCTCTCTCTCTCTCTCTCTCTCCCTCCCTCCCTCCCTCCCGCCCTCGCTCTCTTTCTCTCTCATACACACACACTGACCTCTCCTTTCAATCTACCATATAAGGAATCTAATTAGGTGATCTCATTGAAGGCATGACTTCCTGGGAAATGACACGTGACCACAACGTTATTGCATCCATGTTAACACCCAAGGAAGTGAAGCCCAATGCAATTTTATGGACAAGTAACTTCCTCTCTGTCTTTCACTCGCTCTTCCACTCTCTTGTTTAACTCCTTATGTTTTGTTTGCCTGTCTCTTTCACTCTGTCACCGCAACCTTTCATACCTTCTTATTGACACTTTCCTTCTTTCCCTCGCTCTCTTTCTCTCATGCTTTCTGTCTTTCTCTGTGTTAAAAATAAAAACATTTCGTATTGCAAAAGCAAACACACTGCAGTTCACAAAATATACACACGCTGCACTGCATTTACATTTGCATGCATACGTACATACAGTCCATTCATGCTCTCTCTATTTTCAGTTCGTTTTCTTTTCCTTTATTCCTCTTTCTTTTTTCTTTCTTTCGTGCTCTCTCTTTTTCTCTTTTTTTCCACTCCGTTCAGAGGGGGGGGAAACACTGCTTTCCCTCACAAAAGAGCTTTTCCTCTCCAGTGGAAATTACCGGCGGAGATTAATAACGACATTAGGCAGTAATGATGCTGCGCTGAATGAAATATTTATTAAAGATCCCTCTGCTAGCAATTAGCATGGCATGTAATCGTTCAGCACAAGAAATCAAGATGATTGCAGCGCACCCCCCTCCTCCTCCACCCGCACCTCCCCCTCTCCTCCCACCAATCCTTCCTGCCCCAAACGAAACCGACCCCTTGCAAAGGAAAAATAAAAAACCTAGTCCCTCGACACCGACCCCCCCCAACCCCTCCTCTCGCGCAGTCTTCTCGTCATGACAACAGTGGCTCGGGGGGGGGGGGGGGGGCTGGAGCATCCCGTCTTAATTACAGTCATTCTGTCAAGGTGGGGAGAAGGTTCCGAATGCAATTATGTTGCCAGAGTGTCGAAATAGAGCAAGGGATTCTTGATTGGCTTGTGAGAACCAGCAAGTCCCATCCTTGTTCCAATTTCCTGCCAAGTTGTCCAGGGATGAAGAGAAAAGCAGCATTAAAAAGTCTTTATATTTGACGTTGCTTCAGACACTTCAGACCACTTCTACCACCTGGAGGGACAGGTTGTTTCAGTTTACCAGAAACTCTTGTGCTCCCTTTCGCAGAAACTTTGAGCTGAGTCAAACTTCTCCAAAGTTTGTTGGGCAAAAGCTGCACAACAGCAGCGGCTCAAGGTTAGGTTGCTCCCTTTGTGGTTCCATGTCCTTGTCTGAGTTGGCGCTAACCGTGGAGCGTGACCTCGTTTTAACCATCCTCCCGAAAGGACAACTGGAATGGGGTGGGGTGGAGGGTGGGTGGGGGGGAGGGTGGGTGGGTGGGTGGGGCGAGGGAGGGCTGAGAGGGGAGTCTGGGCGTGCACAAAGGGTCGCGGGTCAGATAATCAAAAGTGTCCCGTTTATTGCCCAGATCATCAAACAAACAGGGGTTGAGGTGCATCATCAATTGAGCTAGCCAGCCATGCTGCAACACAATCAGCTTGCATGTGTGCGTGTACGTGTGTGTGCGTGCGTGTGTGTGTGTGTGTGTGTGTGAATGCGCTTGTGTACGTGAGGCAATGAGTGGAAAGGTAGCTAATGTAATAGTACTTCACTTCGTTCACCAACAAAGGGTGGCGGATCAATTTGTAATATCGGTGGTCCCGTGGCGTCCGCAACAAAGACACGACATGAAAGCAAACGCATTAAGGTACGTTCTACTATGAACTCTTCAAATCAATATACATCAGGGCCTGAGAAATAGTTAAAAGAGGGACAGAGAGAGAACAAGAGAGCAAGCGGACAACAGAGAGAGAGAGAAAGTAAGAGACAGAAAGGCGGTAATGAGAACAAAGATAGAAGGGAGAATAACGAGATGGAGGAGAGATATCAGAACATGAGTGGAGTAGGAGGGAGGGAGGGAGTGAGGAGGGATGTAAGGAAGGAGGGAGGGGGGGAGGGATAGCGTGAGATAACAGCCGTTTTGAATCTAATCTAGAGTAAAAGAGTTATTGTTCAAAAAACTTTCCTCTTTCTCATCCTGTGGTTAATTACATAGTTATCTTTAGCCTTCTGATAAATTAGATAAAGCATTAATTAATCACTGGATCTAATTAACTGTCTTAATATTAATTGCTTTGGCATCATTGTTGTACCTTGAACTGCCATGGCAATAAAGTGAGAGATTCAACGAAGGAGATTGAAGGAAAGATTGAGAAAGAGAGGGACTGAGGGAGAGGAAGAATAAAGGAGAGAGCCATACCAAGGAAGTATAGATGGAGGGGAGAGAGATGAAAGAGAGAGAAAGAGAGTGAGATTGCCCCAGATCCACAAAAGTGTAAGAGAGAATGTGTGAGAGCGTGCGAGAGTGTGTGTGTGTGTGTGTGTGAGAGAGAGAGAGAGAGAGAGAGAGAGAGAGCGAGAGAGAGAGAGACAGGGTAAGGGGGGTGCCTGAGCTACAAAAGCGCAAGTGAGAAAGTGAGCGATAATGCAAGTGATGGAAAAAATGAGAGGGGCCTACGTTTTCCTCTGGTGAGCGAAGCCAGACGAGGAGGCCTGGTCAATGTCACTGACACCCCCCCCAGCGTCACCTATCTGTTTGGACTGGACCTGCTAGTATCATACTGGTGACCTGGAACACAGAGAGAAAGAGAGGACAGAGCAAGAGGGGTAGAAAGCCAGAGATAGGGAAAGAGACTCCATACACATACACTGTACCGTTAGCAGCCTCTCCAGCTGGGATGTCACCACACATTGCCAATCCTGAATGAAAGGACCAAGATGTCACCCCCATTGCCTATCCTGAATGAAAGGACTGATTATTTAACAATGTCTCTGGAACAGTGTCCAAAGCATGGGGCCAAGGTTGCTGTTCCTAACGCCACTATGCGGTTTCAATTAAACACCCTTCCATATGGTAAACTTGCGGTACAAGACACCCGTTCAACTACATTTGCAACCCTCAATGTAACAAGTTAATAGTATAACCATGGTTTCCTTGTGTTAAATTTCTTTGACAACGTGACTTGACCAAATAAATATCCATGATCCCAATTCAGTCGGTTTCCTTTGGCCATAGGTGTGTGTGTGTCTGGGACTGGGTTTGCGTTGGTGTTCTGGTGTGACCGAAGCTCTTGCCCAGACTTTGATTCTCCTCCCAGACTTCCGACATCTCTCAACACACACACACACACACACACACACGCACGCACACACACACGAACATACACACATACACAAACCACTCCCCACTGAGACCTGAAGGTTTCATTTGCATAGCGATGGAAGGCAGATTAGACACATTCCAGTGCACACTAAAAGACCTCCAGAATGAAACACACAAATGTTGTCCCTCTTTTCTCTGTGCAGCTCCGAACTGGCTCAAATACAATAGTGTGTGTGTGTGTGTGAACTTGATTGTGAAGCTTGGAACAAAACCAGTGCACAGTGTAGAGTACCAACCCCCCTGTTTACCCCTCCCTCCCTCCATTTCTCCCTTCCTCCTACCCTCACTTCCTCCTTCCCTCCCTCCATTCCTCCTTCCCTCCCTCCCTCCCTCCCTCCCTCACTCCCTCCCTGCCTCTCTCCCTCCCTCCCTTGAAAGAACAAAGAAGCGAGATGCAGGGAGAACCTAAAGCTCGCCAGAGAAGGCAGGAGGACCAGATAGCTTGAGTCCCAGGGATGGGAGGAGAGAGGGAGGACAAGAGGAGAGGGGAGCGCTGTCAGGGTGGGGCTTGTGTTTGGCAAAGCTGAGCCCTGACTGGCAGATCGAGGGACTAAGCTCATTTAGAAAATCGACATCCCCAGCTGAGATGAAACCAATGATGATTTGTACTTTATCTTCAGGGGATAAAATCTCTTCTATTGGATTTCTCTGGGGCCCACTGTTGAGGGATTTCACAGGGGCCCAGTGTGGAGGGGATCTTAAGGGCCCAGTATGGCGGTGTGTCATGGACCCCAGTGTGCAGGGATCTTATAGGCTCCAGCATGGAGGGATCTCACAGGTCCTAGAATAGAGGGATCTCGCAGACCCCAACACAGACGGCGAGACGGAGTTATTTGCAAGGGAAGGGGACTAAATTCCCATGCTGACTTGGGGAGTATCAACTTGAAGGCAACATCTAGGAGGGTCTAGTAAAGGGGGCGTTTGGATCTCTCTCTATCTCCCTTCTTGTCGAGGCCGAAAGCTTGGTCTTTTACACTGATAGAGGACAGGACTGATTCAACACAGCAATTCGAACGTTAAGGAGACAGCTCGTTTCATCAGTTTCTTTTCCGACCCAACAAGGAATTATAATAATTTGACGAAATGAACACTCGAAGTTGATGGACAGAAAACCAATTAATTTTTACTTTTGGCTCTGTCTTCGTCGGAGCGTTTGGGTCTTGATTTGATTTTCTCACAACTTTTCAAAACAAGACGAGACCCCTTTTCTCTCACATGTCGACGACCTTTCTGCCCTCTACCGTTTGCAGCCCCAGGTAAAGAGCTCGGGGTCTGAAAAATTGAACAGCCTGTGAAACCTTCCTCCCGAATTAAAAAGTAATTAATGTCTCCAGCGTTAATGTACAGACCCAGCTGCTTCTCCCCACCGGTCTTCTCTGTCTAATGCTCGGCCAAGGTACCTAAAAGTGGTTCACTCTGCGAGCCATGTCTGGAAACCAGGGAGCCGCGCCGAGAGGGAGAAAGACTCCAGATCAACTCTGCATTGCATTAGAGCAATTAGACCACCTTGGTCTAAATAATAAACTTCAAACCCCCTCTCTGTTGAATATTTCATATCTTATTCAGGTGCTGGAAGTGCTGCTTTGGTGACTACACTTTCTCCCTGCAGCCTTGCTCTGTAATGCAGGTATATTTTCACAGGAGCCTTTTAGGGGGTTAGTTAAAGTAAAAGCCATCCCCACAGCCACTTGGTCCATTCCTGAGGTTTAATAATGAATCTTATACCTGCATACTACTCCCCAGTTTCCCCCAGCATACTGTGTGAGTGGTAAAATGAACGAAGGAATAACACTGACATGTTTTTTTTCTCTCTCTCTCTTTCTAATCAGTCCCAATCCTCTACATTAAAAGAGTTGGTTGCTGTTAGCGATAGCAGTTAGGATTATTCTTGCAAAAGCACCCGTATGTGCTACGATAACTGAGGGAAGCTTCGCCAACTATTGGGAGTGGCAGACCTTGAACACATTTGCAGTGGAGGTTAGGTTTTAGCGGTGGAACAAACGCACAAGACACAACAAAAGTTGAACAGACAAAACAAAGAACTGGAGCAAACCTTCATTAGAGGGGCCAGGAGGAGCTGTGTCAAATCTGCACACCACCCTGCATGGTGTGACCAAACTAACATGGCGGTAATTGTCATAGGAGGGTGCCCTGCTAAATTGAATTTAACAACACAGCAATCTTACTCAGTGAGAACTAATCCCAGACTCTGGAGCATTCTAGTTAATGGGCCTGAAAGAAAATGATGGCCTCTTAAAGCAAAACCAATTAACACAGAGTGGAGATGTGTGGTGCTGAGCTTTTCAATTCTCATAAGATCTTGTGACTGCTTATTATATATGAATTTCGGCTCGTTGTGAATAATGTAGGAGTCGGTGGAGCAGGGAAGGATAGAGCTATCACAACTTCGGAGTCAAATGAAGGAAAGCAGGACTGAGTGTCGGCCACGGATATTGAGCTTTCAACTTCCCGAATGCTCCACAACACCTGGGAATACAATGCAACAGCTATTTTTTGCTATTAGTAAAATAAATACATGAATTTCGCGTTCACGATAAATCCACAATAGACGTAGGTTTTTAAGGACCAGATTCCTCTCATTCCCTACTTTTCTTTAAAGAAATGAACTTACCCCAGTAACTGCTAAAGTGCCCTGAAAGTGCAGGCAATAAGTATATGTATTGACAGTGTGTGTGTTTGAGAGTGGGGGAGGGAGGTGTGGGGGGAGGCAGATGAGGTGGTGGTGGGGGAGGTAAGCATGAGCGTTAGTGGTGGGCCTGTTGAATATTGCCACGGTAACGGGTCCGGGTCCATATATCAGTGTAATTAAAGGCTGGAGTAATGATGCAGGGCCTCTGCAGCATGATTTCTGTCGGCCCTCCACGCTGCTTCATTAAGACCACTCAAGCTAACGAGCTGTGGCTGTAATAAAGTCCTCCCCCTGGTCTGCTCCAGTGATGAAGATGCTCCCCAAAGCAAGTTGAGGTAGGACCCTGGAATATCATTATAATTGGAAATGTGGTACTAAAGTTATTGGTGGATGGATGATGTTCGGAGCGGAGTGATTAGCTTTTTTTTTTTGTTCCGGGGATGTTGAAAACTCCATTAACTGACACACCAGTGCCGTGGAGCAAAAGTCATTTTTCAAATCAACAGACACCTTGCAAGGTCGTGCAACGTTAACAAGTATATCGGATTGGATTTGTAAATTGATTGCAGGTAACTTGAACAGGACTGTAATTAAGGATTCAAGTCTCCGTGTTTAGTAAACCATAGGACAGCATTTTGAAAAAGTCCAACATTTCCCCCCCACCCGCTACTGTTAAATGCAATGTGAGCATTTTCTTTTGAAATGAGTGCATGTTGCAGTCCCAGCTCCAGCTCAGCGAAGCCTCTTTTTTCCCTTCTTTGGTTCGCTGAAGATGTTAACCGTGATCATCCACACAATACAACATTAACCTGTAAATTAAAATTCTTGCGTGCAATTTTAAGGGTGATTTAATTTCTCCCTCCCTCCCTCCCTCCCTCCCTCCCTCCCTCCCTCTGTCCTTCCCCCCCTCCCCCTTTTTCCTCTCGCCGTAGGCTAATCCCATTATGAATTCTTTATATAGCCTTTTCCCTTAATGATCAGTTGGCCTGCTCCAATCCTGATGACTATTGTACACTTAGCACTACATAAAGCAGGGGATTCATATGCCCTGCTCGGTGTGTTGCTATGGATCCCCTCGTTGCCTTCCCATCGATGTTGCTGCAGCTGCAATTGGTCATAAATCGCTCTCTCCTGGGTGTTCCGCCACCTCCCCATGGCAGACATGGCACAGAGGAACGAGAGGCGAGGCGAGCACACACACACACCCTCAACTCCTCCACCCCCCCCCCCCCCCCCCCCCGCCCTCTCTCTCTACTGGTCCCAGACGAAAGCGATCTGCTCTATAATTCATGACCTAGCCTTTCCCTCATCCTTTCTTTCCTCTCTAAGATAATGTCACATGCTGTATTACACCTTCCCCACCTCTGTCACCCTGGCCTTGTTAGGCCCATAAGTGGGCAGGCAAGCAGAGAGGGAGACACCCGGAGAGAGACAGAGAGAGAGGAAGGGGAGAGAGTCCCAGAGAGCAGCAAAGAGAGAGAGAGCTAGAGATAGAGGGAGGGGAGATAGACCCAGAGAGCGGCAAAGGGAGAGAGAGCTAGAGAGAGAGGGAGGGCAGAGAGACCCAGAGAGCAGCAAAGACATAGAGAGAGGGAGGGGAGATACACCCAGAGAGCAGCAAAGAGAAAGAGATAGAGAGAGCGCGCGGTAGACATGAGTATGAGAGTGTGACAGAGAGAAAGGAACTAGGGAGAGAGTTTTCTGGTGCATTCAGAACAGCAGAAAGTAGCAGTGGAGTTGAACAGCTGATAAAGTGAACTGAGAAGCGATGTGAGGAAACAGGTAAGCTATGAACAGAGGGAGAAAAAAAGAGACAGAGAGAGAGAGAGAGGGTGAGGAGTGACAGAGAGTGACAGAGAGAGAGAGTGAGAGAGAGACAGAGAGAGACAGAGAGAGAGAGAGAGAGAGAGAAGGGCGGGTTCAGGGCTTGTATTGTCAAAAAATAGACTTTGTGAACAGTCACCACAACAATCATCTTAGCCTAAAATCTCAAAAGTCTCTTACACCATCTTTTTATATCGTTGGGGGCCATCTTGCCCAGTCATGTGATGTGGTGTAACGGTGGCAGGCAGGAGAAACCAGACGGTGTGCCCACAGCTGCTCGTCTGGCCCCGGACCAAATACCTCATTTACCCTGGGAGATTCCTCCACACAGAGCCAAGGAAACCAGCCTGGCCACAACATGCGAGTGTGTGTGAGAAGAGAGATGTGTTTTCGTCCTCTACAGTCCAAACATATGTGATTATATGCCATTTAAAATTAAATGAAGTGGAAGAAACTGGAACAACTTCGATTTTTGCCATAGAGCAATACCGAGTTCCAGAATGCTGTAAAAGCTGGCCAAGGCAGCAGACTAAGGTACGTGAGAGACTGCACATCTATGAGAAATGTCTTCCAATGGTAACTGTGTTGTTGAAACATGTCCTCTCGTGGATGAGTTCCGAAGCTTCAAAACACACATTCAAAAAGATTCTTGAAAAGAAAGAAAAATATGCTTAGACCCATCTTGTCTGACTTATCTGGTAAATTACTTCAACCACGCTAACATGGTGAATGTTAAGACATGCCACACACGGTCAACAGGACAGTCATATGCTGCAAAGAACCACCAAGAATCCAGAGTGAGTGGAGTTAAATACAGAAGAAAACTACAAACCACCCGGCAAACGACCAGGGCAGGGGGGGAAGGCGGAGGAGGGGAGGGGGAGGGAGAGTGCTGAAACAGCGTCTTAATGTCGAATCTACCAACAACGCCTGCCTGCTCCCTCCCAGCCTGCTGTATATTTAATAGGCACTCCATCATCCTGCTCCCCTCTCCCTCTCCATCCCTCCTTCCCCCCTCCAACATCCATGGGTCGCTCGAGCAGATGGAGATTGTAAGGCTCCATGGCACATTCCGGCATCACAATCTGTCTTTGAGCGCCTGTGCTCAGATATGGGAGAAAGGCCCACATTGTGCGGCTGCGTATGTGGGCACTTTAGCTTGTGCCTGTGTCAGGGATATTAAAATCACTGGATCGTCTCTGAGAATGACAGCGTGTCAACAAAGACAGACAGAAGGAGATACGGGAATAATTGTCTGAGGAATAATGAGTCGGGAATGCTTTTCCTGATGCGCTTCTGTGTCGATGTGGATGGAGGGGAAAAACCCTCTGCAGCCAAAGAAGGGTATTAAATATACACCATTACAAACATGTTTATCTTCATCCCCACGCTGTGTGCATATGGGGTTAACTCTGTGTGACTCCAGTTCAAAGCATTGTCACATTTACCATGTAACACACTTATGCCACGGGGGACTGTCCCATTGTCTGTCAATGCCCTAAATATGAACAGGAAGAGAATTGGCCAGAAATAGGGAGAGTAAACATTGGACGGGTTCCTTATTGTCAACGTCATCGCTGTGACCTCAAATCTGCTAAGACAAGAGAAAGGTTGTACGGTTCCTAACCAGATATTAAACCTGACTAATTCAAAACACCTCTTAGGCCATAAATGCAAACACAACATGTTCATACTTCACAATTTGCATAAGATCCTTTACAATGTTGTAACAAGACCTACGTTGACAGCTTCCTAAATGTAACAATTCTCGCTCAGCCTTCCAGACCTCGAACGCAGCCCCTCTCAGTCTGTGATGACGAGCGCAAGTGCAGCTTTCAAAGTTCCAAGTTCCAAGACACCGATCCCTCTGTTGAGAATGGCAAACCTGGTGACTTCAACACAGATGGTGCCAAAGTCAGCGACGAGGAGAAAAATTAACAACCGCCTCTGAATTTTTCATCCCTCTTCCACACTCGTGGTGAAAAAAGTGAGGTACAGGCGCACCAAGACGTGTAAAATGTGTTTGGGTCTGGGCTGTGAACACTGCTGAGGAGGCTATGAAAGATGCATGGGGCCACTGGAGAGGTATAAAGAATTTAGAGATATAAAGGATATATGACAAATAAATCAGGATGCAAATCTCACCGGGTGCCACTGGGAGTTCTCCAATGAAAACCACCTGAATAATTGAACAGGAAGAAGAAACATTTCATCAATGAGTAGAGGAGTGGAAAAAGCTCTTCCCCTTTTTTATTTCGTTCTGTTTTTTAGGACAAGAGTGGAAAACCTTTAGTTTATGGACTATTTTCAAAGAGCTGAGCTCTGGGAAGGCTTGCGTCTACCCTAGCCGTCTTCAGACTAAATGCGTATGTAAGACTGTAAAGTTACGTTCAAACTACTATTTTTTACAGAATTTACACCGTATCATCTAACAGCAGAAAGCCAAGAAGGCAATGTGTAGGGTTTTGTAAATGAGGAATTAGCGATGAAAAGAGAAACTCATTGGGTCTATTTAGGGATAAAGAGAAGAAGAGTGTTGCCTGTTCTGCTTTGCACACAGGAAACACTTGTAGCGAAACGCATTGTACAAGCTATGTATTTAGCGGATAGCCAATTATATTCGATCCCAGAGGACACAATAAAATGTACAAAAAGACTAGCAGCCTGTCGAACAAGGAGCTTAATTGGCCAATTCTTCTTTTTAATTCTTGAACCAAACCTTCCCAACATCCAACCTCCTCCACTCTCGCTGTCCTCCCTTTCCTATGTATCACTCCCACCACTTGTTATGAACCCTCCTCTCTGTCTTGGTCTGTCTTTCGTCCCTCGCTTTCTCCCTCACACTTTCTCACCTACTACATTCCTTTTTCTGTTTAGTCCTACTTTTCCATTGCCCCCGATAGCCCCTCGTTTGCCTTACAGGAAAATTGCTAAAGCTGTGAAAATACTTATTTAATATAGGATATGCCATAGTAGGCAGAAAACACCCATTCTTGGAAATATATGAGGGAACTCATCGCCATGGCAGTCCTTGGTTGCCGAGCGCAACCACTTTGGCTAAGTTGTTGCTAGGATTCAGGCTCCCTGTAGATCAAGCGTTTTGATTAGAGTTAGGGCTCACTCCAGAGTCCTCCCGACCGTTAAACACTGTCACTCTTGGCAAAGGAGGAGGGGAGAGGAAAGGGGGAAATGAAGGCCAGGGGAATTGTGGGAAGGACTTTTAGGGCTGGGTTCATTAAAGGTTTTTAAGAGCCTTTTCTCAGGCCACTCAGTATTTGCCCTCTTTCATCCAGTTAATGACATCATTTGGTGAGATAATGATTTGGTGTTTTATAGGTCTTAACACTAAAAGTGCCAACTTTAAATAACTTGAGTATAAAATTCTTATAGTTCAGTCATCAAGCAGTTTGCTTTTAAATTTAGAAAGGGAAATGAGTATGAGGACGTGGATAACCAAGCAAAACAATCATGTGACCGAGCGGCTGCTGCTCCAACCAACTCACCACATCATTTGGAGCCCAATAAATATGCCTGCATGAACGATGGCTGTCCACCGTACAAAACCTCGCTTTGACAAAGAAAGACTTTTAACCCTATTATCAGTCTGTCTACTGTTATTCCAAAAATGAACTTTTGAAGTCAACATTGTGCTTATGTTCTGCAATAATATAAGTGCACATATACTTATACAGGCAATTCAGATCTAAAACCTATGAAGACCCTTCAAAGTGTGTGCGTCTGTGTCAAGAAGCTCTGCAAAGCAGGCCATGTACAGCGGAGGAGTACCTTGACATGGAGACGAAAGAAACTTCCTCCAGCAGACAGGGAAGGGGGTGGAGGAAAGTCAGGGCAGGATAGAGGGTGAACAGGCGGAGGGGAGTGGATGGGCAGGGGGTCTTTGTGCGTTCTGTCAGCAGTGGCGGCTCCCCTCAGGCCGGGTGGACACACTCCTGATTCACCCGACAACAGCTTTGTCTGAGCTGGAAGGGAAGCCATGAGCACAGTGCACAGGTTGTCGTGACAACTGTGTGGAGACACGCAAATAAACACACGGACACATGAGCACGGTGGTCAGTGTATGGTTACATTCAGTTTCACCGCATATATTGCCACTGCATTACATTAAATACACATTCTCAAATACTTTGTCAAAGATGTACATGAAATATAATTGTGTATTACCAGAGCGAATGCTCAACTTTGTCACAGTCACATTTTGATCTCAAACTATAAAATGTGGACATAGCATGTGTAAGGCCTGGGTGTGGAATTACAAAACACTGTTTTTGTTTTACAACAAAGAAAACGGCCAAAGAATGTTTTACTGGAAACAGTTTTTGACTGTATCCTTCTACCTACAGCTTGGACTGTTTTAGAGAGAACGAGAGAGGGATGGTTGAGCGTGTGCCTGTGTGTGGCTCACGAACGCTGAACCTAGCACATACCTAAACAGAAACGTTTATTTCCTTGCATGTGATCGTCTGCTCATGTGTGTTTGCGTGCTCAGGTCTGCGTCTCTGCCATGTAAACTCGCGCACGTCTGCATGCCTGAGTGAAGGAGGTCACCTAAAATGGGTGCGCGTCTAATTTATGTGTATCCGCATGTCTCCAAACCCATTCACCTGAAGTAGCCATCCCCAAGGAATGTGGCCAACGCTTTTTTTTTTCCCTTTCTTCATTCCGCTCATCTTTCAACCCTAAACTATGCCAGAATCTCCAAGGAACAGAGCGCTCGTTGACGAGGGGAGCCCCTCGGAAGACATGTTTCTCATGCCCCAGGGGGGCCCCCTCCGTCTCGAGCCCGAGCCACCTCTCTACCCCTCGCTGCCCCCAACCACCCCCTTCCTCCCCTCCCCATAAGCCTGCGTTCTGTTCCAATCAAAAGACAGCTTCATTATCTGCTGACTAATTTTTGTGTGTGCCCGCCTAAGACGACTCCCAGGTAATGGCGATGCAGGTTTCCACCCCCTCCTCAACCCACTGCCCCCCCTCCTCCACCCAGCCTCCTCTTTCCCTCCAGAGTCGACCAGTCTGCCCTGAAGGAGGGCCCCTTCACTGGGTTGGGGAGGCAGAGGCTTCAGAGCAGTCTACCGTGGTGGATCAGCAGTACAGGCAGAGTAGGGAAGACTTGGGGAGGTGGTGGGTTGACGAGGGGGGGATGAGTTTACCTTCCAGGAGAGGAGCCAGCTCTGGGACAGGCCAAGGCACTGGGACCATCCAAGGCACACCGTCGTGCCTCTCCGATTCAATTATCCATCTTACAATGCAGAGGCTTCCTGAAGTGACACCTCTATTGACAGTGTGTCGACAGCGTTGTGGGGACTGGAGATTTCCATCACTGCAAAACCAGATTAGTTCCCTGAGGGGGCAACAATAGCAGGACGATCTCCCTCATGCCAGTTTTGGAGGATGAATAGGGATGAAAACAGGGTTGGCTGTTCAGGAGATTACTGAATAAGGACATTTTGGTTGGGAAAATAGTATGGAGTGGCCAGTTTTAGGAAAGGAAAATCACATTAATTATTTAACAATTTTGTACTGTGACCATGCATAAACACCATAAATAACTGATCTAAACATTTGTTGATTTTGATTTTAAAGTCTTAGGCAGTCAAACGGCATAGACACAATCACTTTTGCATCGCACATCATCTTCAACGTTTGGTGGATTCAGTTTGATAGGTTCCCATATCAAAAGTGTCAAATAACAAAATTATTATTTCCTGGGTAATTCATTTCCCAACATAGTCACAGTCACAATGGCTCAGCTGGCATTTGCCTGGTGCCTTCTTAACCCTTTCTAAAACTTCTGATGTAACAACCAAAATGGGTAGTGTTCAAAAAAGACCACAGAATCAAAGTGTGAAGATTCTTTAGGATACACTTTCCTTTACTTGCGTGGTATTTTCTTCGAGATTGACATGTTAGGGTGACTGTGACATGACGAGTGCACATAACCAAAGCTTGACACGTTCGAGCTCTGGCACGTCACGCTGAACAGCTCCAAACAAAGGAGAGAGCATGGATACCCTGAGGGCAGAGAAAGACGTCTCTAACACCTCCAAAAACACGCACTCCTCCGACCGACAGATCTAAATGTTTAGGCGAGGGAGGTATCAGGGTTTTTACAGCTGCAGTGTCATGACTGGGCCTGTGTACGAGGCAGCTATAGACACCAGAACTCGTGCTTTACAGGGAAAGACATCACTCCAAGAGGGATCCTGGATTCAATCACAAGCGATGACAAAGCGTGCGGCAAGGTGGCCCAGGCAAGGTATGTATGGAACCCAAACACAAACTCACACAGACCATCCTCTCCCTTTTTTCTCCTTTCAGAGTAACGTCAACACAGCCGACACCAGCAGTTACGAGCTGCTGCGGTTTTTCTGCATGTCTTCATCAATGGCAAAGGCAACCGTAAGTGAAGGCACATGGCAGCCATGTTGGTCTTCTTCCTCCATTCTGAGCGAATTCAGCTGAAAAGCTGAAACCGATGGCAGGAATGCAGAATTTTGAGAAATCTATTGTTTTGAATAACTCAGCAAACCTTTCGTGGGACGAATCCCGAATTCAGCTTTTCTCATAGAGGCCCAATGACATGGTAATGTACTGATGCCTTTGCAGGTCTTTTCTTTGCAATACATGAGATCATGGACCATCTAGTGTAAAATTCATTTGTATATTAGATGCAAGTAGTTACAACATAATAATATTAGTATTTAATCTGATGTGGTTCTGGTGGTAGGGGGCAAATATAAGTGAATAATTACTGGTATTTGTGCTTCGACCATGAGAGCTAGGAGGAAATGGTTGAAGAGATTTCCGTCCTCCATTGTCTCTGTTTCTGGGTCAAGGCCTAATTGATTTTCTGATTAGTCGTCCATCAACCTTATTTTAACACCAATGGCAAGGACAGACACAAAGAAAGACCACGATAGAATGAGAAAGAGTCAGGACGACCAACAGACAGGCAGTCTGACAGACAGACAGACTGACAGGCAGACAGATAGATAATTGATTTTTTGTACTGCTCTTCCTTTTTTCCAACATTCTTCTCCGACTGGATGGTCCCAGTGGGTTCTATCTGGCCTCCAGAAGGATAAAAGACACATTCATTCCTGGATTGTCCTCGTTCCACTTTGATAGTCAAACCATCAACAACACCTCTGCTGAAGTTTCATTGTTGCCAATGCCACTGTAATAGTCCGTGTCCCTGTACTAAGTAGAACTGCGCCAGAACTGCAATGCACATCCACAAATCTGTGGACACTGAATCAGGCTCTCAAAGAAATGCACCTACTTGTACTGATGAATTCATCGATCTGTTGATTTATTGATGAATGTATCAAAGTTAAACAGTCTACAGGAATGACAGAGGTCAAGACAGAGAGATACCATCCACACACCTCACAGTATCATCCACTGACTTACCAACACAGGGTTGAGCATGTCCTGACTGAGAGATATTACGGAGTGGTTGAAGGGTGTTTTCATTTCATGCTTGGATCCACATTAACACACACACACGCACATAACCACACACACACATACGAACATCCCTCGCCATCCCCGTGGTCTGAATCATGAATAAATTGAATATCCTTTACTGCTGAATGGCTCTGTGGAGTCACGCCACGGTAGGGGAACACTACCTCACACGCCTTCCACACGTCTGAAAGCAAACGTTTAGTTGTGATAATAATAATTGTAGGTTTTAGCAAGATCACAACGGCTGAGCGTCACATATGAACGCACAGAAACCTTCCAACACAAGCTCTTGTTCAACACAGTACCTCCTTAGAACATGTCCATTCAGGGCTTGTGAGGGGAGCGCATATGACTCAAAGGCAAACAGAAGTAAAACTCGCCAACCTAGAAACATCATGGAGATGCTGAGGTAAGCAGAGTGGTCTCTGCATTCCCCATTTAGAAGCACAAATGTTCAAGGAACACAATGCTCTGTGTACAGGGGAGGAACACTGCTTTCTCTGCTGTGGAAAAGTGTGTGTGAGGCTCAACCAAGCGGAGAGGACACAAACACTATTTCTGACTTTTGAAATTTCCATGTAGCATAGCCCATTTTGAATCTGAAGGTTTATCAGAATGAATATTTCATTAGACATCCATTAATTTGGTTGTTATCATGCCTTATGTATATCTCTCTTCCTATTACCCACTGACACACACACACACACACACACACACACACACACACACACACAAACACACACACACACCCTGCTCATATCCTACTTTTATAGGGTTTCGTTAGTATTCACTGAAACCAAAAACCGCTCGAGGTAAAATGCACTTAAACCGGGGGGAAAACTCATTGGCTATGCAGCTCTTCGTGTTCCTCATTGGCCGATGCACATGTTCAAAAAGTTCTAATTATTCTCTACATTGGTGGAATGTTCATCTAGGTCCCTTGAGATGTGGTTTGTTCAATATAGATCTGTGTGCATCGTGGCTGAAATGCATCAGAGGTACTGAAACACCAATTCAGGAGGTGAGTGTGTGAGCATGTCTATGTGTGTGCGTATCTGTGCTTGTGCATGTCTGTGTGTGTGCGTGTCTGTGTGTGCATGTCTGTATGTGTGCGTATCTGTGCTTATGCATGTGTGTGTGTGTGTGTGTGCACGTGTCGGTGTGTTTGTGTGTCTGTTTGTGTGCGCACACACGTCTGTCGGCCTGGTTTTGTCTCTGGCTAAAGACAGGCCAACAGGCTTCTTGGCAAACTGTTTGATCCCTGACTGTTAAAAGGATTAGCTCATGCTAGTGGGGTGGATGGACAGTGGTGTGTGTGTGTATGTGTGTGTGTGTGTGCACGTGTCAGCTGCCCATTCCCATCCCTCCTCACAGGGGATGGTCCAAGCCGTGAGGATGTCCGCCTTAAGAAGCCCTCCAGCGCCTACAATGACTCCAGCTAATGCTCACTTTGTCACCCAAACAGGGCAGGAAGGATAATCAATAGCCTTTGATAGCGACTATTAGGATTTTAACAAGCTTTTCCTCACGGTGCGCTGCTCCACTGAGGGGAAAAAGGGGGAGCAGAACATCCCTTCATCCACCTCCCTATCCATCCCTCCTTTCTCCCCTGGAGCGTCTTCCTCCATCTTTTCATCTCTTTCCATGCACCTTTGATTCTCACACTAATGCGCAGGACTAGGGGTGTAAACGCCAGTATACATTGCTGTCACGGTGAATCTGTCTCTCAATCACGTGTTTTCTTATTGAAAATTGTCAACCCTAATACAAGGTTGCTAGATACGGGGCACTAAAGTTGAAGTCCAAATGAAAACTTCACAACAAAGATTCAATCGTTTCACTACTTTGCCATTCTCAATCTCCCTACAGTAGCCGGTAGGGGAAAACCTATCTGACAACATTTAATTCGCAGCATCTGCATTTGTCACATCATTAAAATAATTGTTCCCTCTTCAGCTGTTTTTCGGTTTTGTTTTTTTCAATTTCACTTCCAAAAACCAAACGAACTGTTTCAGATGCTCCTCAGTGCTTTTTTAATATCATTCTTCAGCCACTTTTCTCCAAACGATGTGCTCACTTTGAACATTTAACGCTAATGACAATAATTAACCTAAAATGGAACTTAAGTAATTACACACCAAGAGGGATTGCTCATTCAGGATCAATTCATCACATTTGGGGCCTTATCAGTGTATATTGTGTTTTAATTCGACAACATTTAATCTCCATCTGGTGCTGAGTAGTATCCAGGGTGCTGGAGCGCCTGGGAGGTCACCTTGACAACAACGCAAACATGTCACAATCAAACTTGTTGGCTTGTTCTTTTGTCAGGGGGGGGAGGCTTGGTTCTACCGGTCCACGCTCTGGCACAGGTCTGTCTGTATTACCATGACCTTGTTGACGGCGTGAGGGAGGTCGCGTCATGGATGTCGCCCCCCTGCCGTGGTGCAGGGAGAACAGCATTGTGGTAAGAAGTGTTGCGGTGACCCAGGTGGGTCCAATCTCCCCCCCAGTGAGAACCAATGAAGGCCTTTCAGGCGGTCTGGGGTAGTTCATTTGAGAACGTCACAGTCAACAACCTTCCTTCAGTTTATTATTATTCTCTGGGAGCTATACCTAAGCTAATGGTGTCATTCTTAACTACACACAAGACAAACTTACACAACTTGCACACGCATCCCACCGGGTTTGTTACCGACTACACTGATTGGAGCTCATCTGGGTTTTGCGAGTGTGTTGTGTTTCGTTTGGGGAACTGAGTCGATCGCATGGTGATAACGTGTCATTAGTGACTGCTGATGAGCTACTGAACTAAGGACGTTCTTTATTCAGATTATGATAACTTGCCAGTCAACTGAGACTCATTGCAATTAGGGTAACCGTACATCACGCAAAGTATTTCCGTTTCTTTCTCGGAATGTTTTCACATGTACCCAAAGGAAACACTGGAGTCTTTGCAAATCACAACAGATTGGACCGTATTCCCTCATTACTCTTTATTAGTCTGAGATTTAGTCCCTGAATATAATGCACCATGAATGATGATAATATGATACTCACAATTGGTCATAATTGTAACCCACTTTCAAATGTGAAAACACAATGTAGTTTGTCCCGGTGGCCCGTTGCCCTTAGTCTAATGCCTGCGGTTGACACGCAACTCAGCTGGCACAGTGACCAGAATATGTTGCATTGGTAGAATCCTGTGACAGATCATTTCACCTCATACTGGGAGTCCTTCCTGACCCTGAGACCGACTGCTGTTGTTAAAAGGCTGTCGGCCATCTTGGACGCGTTTGATGATGATGATGTAGTAGGGGTAGATGGGGTGAGAGGGGCCCGTTGAAAGACTGGAGCAGAAACAGAGGCCGAGCAAATAGAATCTCCTCCTTCTATCTGCGTTCCTGGTTTCCTCCTTATCTCTCACAACCCGGGAGACAGGGGGGGTGGGAGGACATGTTTTTTTATGGGGTTTACAGTAATGCACAGAGGGTGAAATTATTTCTGGACCCAAGTTTAATTATTTCCTCTCATATCAATACAGTCCACCTACGTAATTTCCGTGTTGATCTGATTAGAGAAATATTATATTTTGCCGAGCCCCGGGTAAATTGACTTTGGTGGTAAGGTCTTGACAAAAAGCAGACGCGCAGCTTCATGCATCAGTAACAGCCTAACCTCATTAGCTCCGCACTGCTTCCTCCAGTGAAAAGTAAGATGCAAGGCTGTTTCAAATGAAGACAAAGGGAGGGGAGGAAGGAACACAGACGGGTGGAGAGTACGTGCAGGTACACATCTTCACAATGCAGCAAGATAAAGCCATTTTATCACTTCTTTTCTGGAGGGGACAGAGGTGGAAGAAGAAAAAAAAAAGTGCATGTTGCATGGGCAGCTGCAACCATGAAAACTACCGGTATTAACTTCTGAAGAAGCCAGCATGCATTTTATTGATGAGAAAACGCCTCTAGCCCTGCACTTCACAGGATAACATCTAGCATTAACATGGTTGACAACAACTGCATTAGACCAGGTAGCAATGACAGTTCTCTGTCACTGCCTGTCTCACTACGAGGCTCTTGCCTTAGTGAAGACAGCCATGGACAGGAAGAGATGAGTGATGGAGAAGGGCCTCGCAGAGAGGACATGGAACAGAATCACAAACACAGGGTTTTGTTAAAAGGACAGGCAATGCTAGACAGGAAACCAACAGGAACAAAGACAGTTAGTGTTGTCTGAGGAAAACGCAACGGAGTGAGAGCAGGAGAGAAAGGTAAGGGTTTATAAAAAAAATGCTTTAGGTACCATAAGAGTAAGAGATCAAAAGAATAGCTTGAAAAGGAGAGAGTGAGGGAGGCTAGCAAAACCAGCGTAAGCTTGCAGCCATGTGCTGCGCTGTACACCTGTGCCCAGAACAGGTGTTTTCCGCCTCACTTCAGTCTCCCTGATTAGTGGCCGCCACGCTTCCCTTCCCCCCGTCAAAGGCAAGATTATCCACCATCAATGCAGGCCCACAGACAAAAAAAAAGCAAGGGCTAATTAACCAGCAGAAACCCACAGGCGCATCACTGAAGTTGATGTAACCTGGCTCCCCTGACTCCCCCCTACACACACACACACATGCACAGCCCTTCCCTAAACCTCCGACCCTTCTGTTCCTGCTTCGGCTTACAGGTTAGGGCAGAGGAGTCTGACGTGAAAAGGTTCAGTACACTTGAACCAAAACACAAGAAATACAAGCAATGCCGTTAGTGTTTATGAGGTCAGATGTCATGTAATTGCTTGTTTTGCAATTTAGTAAATGTACTGTGTCTTAATATGTGTTTTGACTGTTTGTATACCAGAGATAGCTACATGATAGAGTAGGATGGGAGCAAAGCAATGGAAGGACATGTCTGGTTAACCTGCCCATACAAGGGGGCATCAGACAAGGACTGTAATCATGCTCAGCTGCAGGATGGGGGATGGGGGCTAAGTGAGGCTACGTTCTTTAGGACCTAAACACTTTCACCTGGAGAGCAGCTGCATGCGTTACTCAGCTCTTAAACACTTTCACCTGGACGGAGACAGCAGTACCAGGCATTAAACCCTCTTACGTTATGTTTTGTTGTACCGCATTGAGTGCAAATGGTATTTTCCCTTGACTTGTTAGGAGTTGATTGGAACTCTGCTACTCATTGTCAACTTATACTGTTAGAGAAGTAAGGCCCATGCAGGCCCGTATAGGCCCACATCCAAGCTCCATTCAAGATTAACACCAGGGCAAACACTAGGAACCGAACACTGTACTGTATCTTAGGAATTCGATATTCTTGTTGTTTCGTGTTCTTCTCTGTTTGACCTGAAAGGTCTCAATGCTGGCAGCATCGACACAGAACACAGACGGAGCAAGGAATATGTAACAAAGGGAAGAGCAGACGTTAAAAAAAATACCTGCTGGCTCAATACTGCGTCTCCATATGTCCAGCTCGAGCTGACTGCTGGCTGGGCAGCCTGTGCGCCTGCTCTTTCCCAGGTTTCCCCCCTCCCCCCTCCGCCCTCCTCCCCCAGCTCTTCCCCGTACACACACGCTTCACTGGGGACAACCTAGCAAAAGTAATCCTGGCCTACTTTCTCTGCCTGGAGCAAACTGGCGTACAGTCGACCCCACCACCGCCATGCCCAAGTCCGAAGAGGGATGAAGAGAAGGAAATCAGAGGAAACAGAGAGAAGGGATGGAGGTGATGGAAATATCAAAGATAAGGAGCAGGGTTGGACAAGGAACAACAGATATGAACTGTAGAAAAAGTTGTAGGTGGTAAGGTGGATGGGGAAGACAAAATGTGAACAAATTGTTGATACCAGTGCATGTTTTTGTTTTATAGAAAATGATAGATAGGTCTTACCTGGGACCTGCATCGAACATCTGGTTGTGTGTGTGTGTACTTGGAGGGGTGTGTGTGCCTGTGTGTGTACTAGAAGGGGGGTGTGTGCCTGTGTGTGTGTGCACTTAGAGGGGGGGTGTGCCTGTGTGTGTGTACTTGAAGGGGGTTGAGTGCCTGTGTGTGTACTTGGAGGGGGCTGTGTGTCTGTGTGTGTACTTGGTGGGGGTGTGTGCCTGTGTGTGTACTTGGAGGGGGGGTGTGTGCCTGTGTGTGTGGAGGGGGGGGGGTATTTGTGAGTGTGCATGTGTGCACGTCTGCACGTGTTTGTCAAAAGCAAAGTAATGGAAACCATGAGCGCAGTAGTGGGGCTCCCTGCCAAAGCAGGAGAGGGGAATTTACAGTAAGGTCCACTGTAGAAGACATGCTGCTGTCTCTCTTCAGAGGAGTGCCTTAGTTAGCACCCCTTACTGTGACCTCAGTCTGCCTGTGGTCCGTTTCAACATCACAACGTGAACGTTTTAGCACCTGTGTGCTCCTACTGATAGAATGAGAAGTTTTACTTGGAATATGGAAATAAATTATGTCAGCCTCAGATTTGACTGACCGGACGTGTTTTTTTTAAAACTAATTTGTTGACAATATACAGCCAGACAGGTTTTATACTTTTCAGGTGATATAAAGTGCCGTCTGTGTTTTTGTTTTGGATGAGTCATTGACTGAATAATGCAGTTGGTTAAACAGCACCACACATCTCTTAGTTTCCTTCATTGCTGTCTAGTCATACCTACTTGATGTGCTGTTGATGTGCTGTTTGTCAGAGCACTGAAGCTCGTCCAAATGGAAACACAAAAGCAGAGAGAGGAAGTGAGGGGTTCCTGGTTCCAGCAAATCCTGGTTTTTGGCTTTCATTATGCAGCATTCTACTGACATTGATTTAGCCTCACACAGTAGTATACATCATTGCATAGTTTACTTGGTACCACAAGGATCACAGTTATACTGGTAGGTCCAGGACTCTATACAGTGTGCTTTCAGTTGTAATGAGAACACTCACTGTATACTCAGAGGAGGTGGGCTATATGCTGTATCAGTATGGAATAGAATGTCAGATGAGATTAATAGGAAACAGATAGGACACTCATCCCTTGGCCTGTTTGTCCATTCTAGGAGGGGAACTAGAAGTCTTTTGAGCGGAGGTAGAGGGCCATTTAATGGGTCAGGTCACAGAAACGTAATCAATCCTGCTGCTGCCACGCGAGAAAGGTGACTCTGCGATCACGGGTCGTTTGTTGCCGGCACCTCTGTAGACGGCTCATTGGTGAGAGCAAGAACCCCTTCATCTTTCACTGTCACGGGGTCTGGACATTCTTCCCCCAGGACAGACGACCCAAAACCCAGAGGGGCTAAGGGGGGGTTCAGACTGGTAGCCTCGACTCCAGAATGATGATCATTCTCAGATTTCTAGTGTCACTCAGTTGTCACTAAAAACAAATACATGAAACAAATGGAGAGATAAATGGATTAAAACTGATTCTTTGAACTCCCTGAGTTTTCTTAAAAAGCTCTGCCTTATTGGAAGTTGAGGCCCTTCAGTGACTTGGTCTTTGACTTTACAAAGATAAATATCTCCCTGCTGCATGTTTTCGAATGCATTCCAAAGCATGCATAGCGAGCGAATACCTAGTCTTTTAAACACATAGGAAAGCGCTAACAGAATCGCCACACAGGCATTTGCTATGCACTCTTAAATTCTAAATTCTTCACGCTCAACCAAAAATACCAGATATTTTAGTTTTATCTTTTGAAGTGTGATATAATTCATCGTTTAGAGTGGGGTTCTATTAGGCCATTAATGATTCCATTTCAATTGAGCACTGACAAGGGAACGCAGACATCGCGTCTGACACTGTGGGATTTGATCTAACTACTTGACACGCACAGCATTTTAACTACAGAACACAGTTCAGGGGGAAATTATATGGTAGTGACCTAATGGAAATACAAGCACTTAAGTACTTTTGTCTTTTGTGAATCCACAGAGACTCACCTCACCGTTCCACCCTTCAGTGCACAACCGGAATAATCATACATATCTATAATCACAGGATCTCCCGGACAAAGAAGTAATTATCTCACAAGTGAAAAAATCTTTAGGGGGGTAACACGTTGACCTTACATATGTGAAGCGCTTCAGTTTCATTTAGAAATGGTGAATTGAAATCCAAATGAAAGGAGGGAGGACAGTCTGAAAGCAGAGTGGTGGGAGAGAGATATGGAAATGGACCGCTCTCCTGTAGTAATATGCATATTCATAATTCTAGACTGTGGTGTGCGTGAAAGACAATGGAGACTCCAAAGCCCATGTGGGGTTTGCTTGTCTTGCTGGTGCATTCACTACTTCCCTGTACAAAGCTCAGAATTTTCCGCTGAGGCCCTTTCAGGGATAGCGTGGGGCGCCGCCGAAGCGCCCCCTGACAGCCTCTCAATCGTCCAGACAGGAAGTCATTCCGAAGAAGCCCCTGTACCCATGGCGATTCCCACGAACTCCCACAATTCCAAACGTACCGTTGGTTGGTTACTCATTCAGCGAAGATCCACCATGGTTCGGAAGAACACACAGTCATAAAAGGATGATGAGTAAAGAAAGAAAGAGTGAAAGGAAAGAGGAGAAAAAACGTAATTCATTCTTCGTTCCAATACGACCCAGATAACAGTGGGGTTGCCCTTTTTAGTCTAGGCAAAATTGGCTTTATGATCAAACTTACAGTACCCAGAGAGAAACGAGAGAACAAACAAAAAAGGGGCGCCTCAAAGGTTAATCTGCTACAAGGGAGATTAGATGCTCTCCTTTAAGGAACAGAATAAAATCCATCCCTTCTTTTTCCCCCCCTTCTTCTTTTATGTCCAGCCATAAAGAACAGGTTTTATGTACACTCGAATGGCTGGAGCTCACTGAACATGCATGAGAATGAGAGTCAACCACAGGGGGCCGATATATCTTTACCGACATATACGGTCATGGCTAGGGAGAGACAGAGAGGAGAAGGAACTGAGGGAGGGAGGGAGACAGAGACTAGAGACAGCGTGAGACAAGGAGAGAGACAGATGCACAAAGATAAGACAAGAAGGACACACAGATACAGACAGTTTGGGTCACAGAATCCTGTTGTACTATACTCAGTGGCCAAGTCATCATGAAGGATTGATAATTAAATGAGGCCAGAGCCTGACTGGCTGTAGGTCTGTGGGGTCTGGGTCTGTTCTGGGCATCCTGCTTCACTGTTCCAGTAGGATGGAGACCCACTGCTTTTGGGAGGAAATACATGGGAAGCCATGAAATGTTGTGAAATACCAAGTCTGAGATATTTGATTGGCCAAGTTCTTAGCAGTAAAATGTACTGCGCCATGGGGAAAAACGTAGCTACACTGTTAGCCCTGTACACCCCTGGAAAGGCAAAAAAGTGCTAGATGGAATTAAGTTAGGAACATTCTGTACACCACTTGATAAAAAGAGACATCTTTTTAAAGTAACCCATCACATATTTAGAATACAGGAGGAGCGAGGCACTGGCTGACTCACCTGCAGGATGGAGGGATGGATTGATGGAGTAAGAGAGTGAGAGATGGGGAGGGAGGGATGAAGGGAAAGAAGGAGAGGTGCTGGAGGGAAGCAAGGAGTCAGGAGTTAAATATTAATCTGCGGTGATTCATCTGGTCCTGAGGCCTCCAGGCTTCTCTCCACTGAGCCAGCTGTTGGCGCTGGCTCTAGAACCATGGGTCTGGGTGCGATAGGCTGGGCTTCTGGCCAGTGTGCCCAGGCGTGAGCTGCCCTGGCTGGGGTGAAGATTGCCAGAGTTCAGGGTAGGTGTGAGTGCTGGCTGTGGATGAAGAGAGTAGACACACATTACCAAAGCACCTCCAGACGGTGTCACACAGGAGGGGGCGATGAGGCCTGACTCTGGTGGAGGAGGGATGGATGAAGTGTGTGTGTGTGTGTGTGTGTGTGCATGTGTGTGTGTGTGGGGGGGGGGGTCGCCAAAGACAGGGGAGGAAATACAACAACTGCACCCGTTTTGGAGACTAACTGTCATCCAATAATCAGAAATCGTAAGTAGCAGCAGCAATTTCACGACTAAAATTGTATATTAAACACCCTCATGCACAACAGCTGGTAAGGATAAGGTTAGGAATAGGCATGCACTTGAAACCTAAATAGTTTTTTATCTTTTACATCCTTTCATCTGATGTAAATCTTGGAAAGAAAAACAACATTTGACCTCCCTGCCAGAATTATTTGCCTGTTACATTCTTTTTTGGCATCTCAATATTGCACCGACCATCATATGTTACCTGTCCTCCCATTTCCTCTATCCATGGAGGTTTCTTAGACATCCCGGCATCATTTCACAAATACTTAGTCTACTCGCTGGACTGTGAAGTCACCCTATGTAACCAAAATCATAAAAGCATCACACTCCAGCTTTTAAATGGATATGTTTTATTGGTATCAGAAAACCAGTGACAGTAGCAACAGTGTTCAGCTCATGTGAATTGAGTTGGGGCTAACCCAGATGCTAATTCAACCTTTTTCCATCAAGATTCTTGCTGCACCTTGGTTTAGTGACAGCCCGCTAAAGTAGCGCGCCGAAGGTGTCTCTGGTGCATTTTCCCTGCCCGCCATCTAATTCACACGTCTTGACTCACGCTCCGCGAAGGAGGATGGTAAAACATTGTGAAAACATCCGCGGATGATAGTCGTATCACGCAGACCGAGCTGATGGAACCTGTACATTATCCAGATCACTCGCCTACTTCTGCTGCTGCTAGGTCATCCACAGCCAAGACTTGGTTCCTCTCAGTCCCCCCAAATCTCCATCAGGACAGAAAAAAAGGCAGCCGTCTGTCACGGAAGAGATGGGAGGGGGTGGTGCTGGTGCTGGGTGGGGGTGGAGGGGGTGGTGGGGGTGGAGGGATACAGGGGTTGGAGTGCAGTGCAGGCTGACTGGAGAATCGTGTTCCGCTATTTTTTATTCATGGCCTACCACCTGGCTAATGGCGTTTTTGGATCCTCTGGCTCCTTGCAAGCCGGAAGCAGAACTTGTTTCAAATAATCTGGAGTCCATCGAATGCATTCAAATTATTCATGGGCCCTGCATTACCAGCCCCTGATCATAATAGGGGAATATTTAAACAGGCCAATGTCACAAAACATTAAAATGCAAAGATGGAAACCCAAACATTTTTTGTAGGTTTTGAGGAAACGTAAACTTGAAACCAGCTATTATCTGTTGAAGATCACCTGTCATTGTTGCTTACATAACGTTTTCAAGGGAAGTCAGAAGTCCCTTTGCTTTTATAGTGTTGTCATAAACATGAGTGTTAAGAAGAAAAGAACATTGAGGTCATTGCAATTTATGTTTTAAAAGTGTAAAAAATGTAAACTATATTATATTTAATGAAGCTCATTCTTCAATGTAAATGAATGTAAACTGGTTTTCCTCTGAAATCCATTCCAAAAACAAATCTTCAACTTCCTCTAATGCCAAACATTAGACTTTCCAACACACTTCAACAAAACTGATTGTTAAAAAGCAAATTCTAGACATAATCTTGGGAAAAGTGACGTCATCATAAACTTACAGTAACAAACATGTTTGTGATTGTTATCAGTAAACCCATTGAGCTACTCTGTGCCCTTAAGTCTAAAAGCTTAATTGTACGGTAGACTGATGTCTAAGACCATAAGCATGAGACCATAAAGACAAATTGACCTCACAACGTTATGCGATTACATGAAATATTGATAATAATTGTCTGTTCTGTTTTTGGTGCTTTACAAATACGGCTCTTGTCATAGTCGTCTGGACAAAGACTTCCATGTATTTCAAGTAGGCTACCAAAGAGCATCCTAGTGAGAAGCTAGCCTAACATCCAGCCTAATGCCTGACCAGTTATAATTACTGTGCAGTAACGCTGAGCATATTGCACAGTTGGATACACAGTGAGGCTGATACTTGGCTTGTAGCATTAATCACTTTGATGCTGCTTTTAGTGATCCTATCAGGAAGTGTTTGGGTTTGTGCCCATTAAAGTCTGCTTCTTTGTTAGACTGCTTTATCTGGGCTCCATCTACAGTGTGCTTCTGCAACAAATTAGAATAGATTGGGCGTCAGGCAGGCTAAGTGATGAACGCCATCCTGCGTGTTCCACCCAGCTGGCTGAGTGTAGATCAGAGATGCCCGGGTCCTGCAATCAGCAGGGGGAAATTAAAAAGATGCAGGCAGTGATAAAACACACAGCATACGCAGTCAAGCAGGCAGCGCACTCTCTCTGGAACATACCAGACACACTCACCTGTGTATTCACATCACGGTCTGAGTCACTTGTCCGTTGGAGGAATCTCACACTTCTACAGTTAGTTTTTTTTTTCCCAAAAGAATGTTTGCTATTTTGGGGGAAGACGAATGGGTCTTTGGTGAACTAAATCAAGATCTTGTTGTTATCTTCGCCTAGGTTGAGACAAGAGTGTAAAATCAAGGCGACGGAAGATAAAGTTATCTGCTCAAGCAATTAAAAGCAATCTGTGCTTAATCAAAATATGTTGAAAATGGTTCCATCAAAATGTAAAGTTTCCCATGAACAATTACACACACCAGGTGCGGCGGAAATCTACATAGAGATTGAAAGAAAACAACAGAAATCCCTTAACGTTCTTCAAATGTATGTTTATCCTGTCTATTCTAATTCCCATGGATTTGCAGACCATATAGAACAAAGCACTTTTTAACAAGCACTTATTTGTTGGAGGGAATGAAAGCAGATTTGAAGATAAAGCATTCTTCCATCACCTGCACACATTCCTCTGATGAGCCCGGCTATTTATGTAAAGTCAGAACCAGGAGCTTTCAGTTTTCACAGAAAATGGCTTTTTGTTTGATGCAATATTAGATTCAAACCAACAAACTTGACATGGATATTTACCAATAAAGCCCCTTGGACTTCTGGGAAGAAAAGAGTAAGAGGATTATGTGAAGTTTCTGAATGAGTCTGACAAGGTCTCAGGCATCCGCTTGATTCTCTAATTGTTAGTGGTGTTTTAGATAACCTGAAGTGGTGGCTTCAACAAGACTATAAAGGATGACAATGTCAATGGCGTTCTATTGAATGATGATGTATTTCCATTCCGATACAGCTGCTCAATACATAATGTTCCTGAAATCGGGCCAGAGAAAGACTGTAGAATTATAAACTTCGGATCTTTCATCCTCAGTACTTTCAGAATGCACAAGGAATATATGGCTTTGGATAAACACATCTGTCTCTTTCATTTTAATAAATCGATGTGCGTTAGTAATCCATTCAGCAATCTAATGGTTTTATTGTTCTTGGTTGATTCAGAACCCCAATTACTGACGGTATGTCTGCATTTTAATTTACAGTTCTATGTCCTCTGGTTCTTGTCTCCTACTTACTGAAAGCACAATTGCATTAAAGACAACATTGTACATGAATTAGCAGCAACCAAACAGTAATTATACTCAAGGTTGATGCCAAGCCAAACCAGCGCATCGCCAACTTGGATGGGACTCCTTGAGTGTCAGCTTCCAAGAACCAGTGAGGAGGAGATGGGGAGGAGGGGAGGAGATGGGAAGGAGGAGATGGGGAGGAGTTGGAGGGGAGGAGGAGATGGGGAGGAGTAGGAGGGGAGGAGGAGATGGGGAGGAGGAGAAGGGAAGAAGATGGGGACGAGGAGGAGATGGGGAGGAGGAGGGGAGGAGATGGGGAGAAGGAGGAGGGGAGGAGATGGGGATGAGGAGGGAAGGAGGAGATGGGGAGGAGGAGGGGAGGAGGGAGGAGGAAAGGGGGAGTGGCGGAGGCAGATTTTTTACCTGAAGGCACAAGCAAGCAGAGGAACCGGCACGTTCAGAGGGGAACAGTTGTGCCCGCTCCAGTTCCAGGAAGCCCCCTCCTCACCATGATCCATTATTCAACAAGCCGCACAATTAGCCTCTGTTGAGCTATTTTTATATGCCCTGTTAAGATCCATTCAGTGTTGAGAAGAATGCACAAACTCTCTGCCGCCTCTTATTTATTTATCTGGTACTGCTAATGTGCAAGAACGGTATTGATGTAGCTTTTATCCTTTCACTTATTCATCAGGGCTTTAAAGGAGTTTGTTTAAGGCTGTTTAGTGGGGAGCAATCACCAGGCGGAATTGTAAATGGGTGATCAGGCAGGAAGATCTTGCTTTGTGAACATACCTCGGTAGTTAATAATAAAGTTATCCTCGGTTATGTTGTCAAATTTTCAAAATGTGGGTCATAATCCAGTGGAAGTGACATATACCATGCAACAAGCTGTAACTTCTCACAAGTCTTACCAAACACCTCAGCACAATGTGCTAAGGTGTGGACACACATCCTTTAAAGAAAAGAATCCCTAAAAGAAAAGAAGTCTTAGGATACCAGTCCAGATTGCGTGATGTTGCCTCTGCCCAAGTTTGAACAGATTCTACACTACTCCAGAAAGCTGAGGTCATGGCATCAGAATACTGCATACCTGTCATGCCGTTCAACTATTTAGCAATACAGTCCAGTTTGCCAAGACAATATATTTCCAAATGTTATGTGAAAATTCCTGCATCATGAGCATGAGATAATTCATGGCAAATTGGCCCACCTGCCATCTTCAAAGATTCAAGGGATGTAGTCTGGCTGACATGCTCCAATGCCAGACAACGTTGGCCCCCAACCCCTGCCGGTTTCCACAATATCAATTCAAGGCATCCTCCATCTTCATACTTGAGTGCAGCCTTGCACCCCAGGCAAGTTAGTTTGGTTGCTTAAAGTGCACCACAGATTTTCTTTGCACGCGTCTCACACTTTCGTTTTGTTATCAAAGAATTGTTTTATCTTAATAAACGTTAAGTTGATCGAATAGTCATTTGGGGCTTCCTATCTGCAAATCTGCTTTGATATCCTGCATGTCTGGCAGCAAAATAGATTTCCTGCAAATACAGGAAAGTCGCTTCAAGATTTCCTGCACTGAGCATGATCTGTTTCAATTACGTGACAAAGTTGAGCACGCAAGTGCCGTACATTTGGTACTAAACTTGAACCAGGAAGCCTGAATCCAATGACAAATCCTGGCAGCCATAATAGGAAGTAGAGGAAACTGATAACGGTTGAGTACAATGATGACACTGGTGCTGAAAACATTTATGCCAACTGAACAGGGTTAAAACCAGTCATAGGTAGGGTAGAGGTTAGTTCTCTTAATATTATCTAGTCAGGTCACATGGTCAGGAAAGACTCTGGGGTTTGTGTTTTACCTACTGAATGCATATCCATTAGCTGTAATTGGCACACCTTTAAGCAGCACATTAATCGTTGAAGATTAATGAACAAGGTATTTCTATTCGCAAAGGTGGTGTGGTCAAGATAAAACTACTTTCAAGATTAAAAGAGATGGTCTGGTTTAACTACCAGCAGTGATCTTTCAAGATCACATACTCCCCTATTAGCATGAAAGCAAATCCATAGCTAAATTGGCTCTCATTAAAGTTGGCTTTTTGGCAAAAAGGCTGTTAAACCACATTCAACCCCCACGCACACACACACTAACCTCCTTATCTCAACAGGTGCCTGTGGTCAGGTAGGTAATTAGGACCCACCTAATGGACATGGTTGGCTTCACTAGCCCCATCCTCCCCAATCGACTTGACACTCATCTCCCTCCTCCTCTGACCTCCTACAGGGGTGGCTAGCCATCCCCCGGCGCTCCCATCCCATCCTCATCTTTGTTTGACCAGCTCCCATCGCTCTTTTTCAGTCTCACTGTCTTATCCCAAACCCTTCCAACCACGTACTCCCAGAGGTCCTGGTGGAGAAGCAGTGTGGGGGTCCACTTGGGAGGGCGGGAGGTGAGTGGTGGTTGTGATCTAAGTCCATGGAGTGGTGGTGGTGGTGTCCCTGGAGTGGTGGTGGTGGTGTCCCTGGAGTGGTGGTGGTGGTGTCCCTGGAGTGGTGGTGGTGGTGTCCCTGGAGTGGTCCTCGTGAGCCTCTTGTGGATGTGAGAGGATGGGGGAGGTTAAACAGCCCCCTGAGGTCTGGAGCTGCACCCCGACTACAACGGTGAGCTGGCGGGAGGGAGGGGCTAAGCCCAACTCGGTTTTTGAAGGATGTAAGTGCTGAGAGGTGACAGCCATGAGAGGCGCACTGGGAATTTCCAAAGTATAAAAGACATCTCTTTTGGCAGAGGGTGCTAGTGTCCACTCATCTCTAAAGTGTACAATGTAGCCTTCGCTCTGCTTTAGAGGGCATGTGTATTATCGCAGGCCTCGTCCCACTCTAGCGGGTGTTGTGCCTCTGTGTGTGTGTGTGTTTCTGTGTGTGTGTGCCATCACGTTGGAGAAATGACAGGCGCAAACGCTGATTCGGTCTGGCGGTGGCAGCTTCTGAAAGCACCGGGGAACCAACCAGGAGCAAATGATATTCATTGGACTTAAACGCCGGGGTTGGCCAGCTGGCCGTGTTGCGACCGCTGGTGTCATGTTACATTATGACCTGAGGATGACGGGGCGAGGACACTGCTCCGAGGAGAGAGGAGACGATGGAGGGATGGGGGGGGGGGGGGGGATACGGTGAGACATAGAACCTATTTACAGAGCATATAAGGCAGGACACTGATGCTATTCTACACTTTCCCTTTAACTCACGTTTGTGTGTGCGTGTGCTCATGTGGGTGTGAATGGATGGCTTGGCCAAATGTTAGTACATTAGTACATTATACATACACAACCGGGGTGCTAACCATCCTCATATGCATTGCATGCTTTGCTAAAACCTAACCCTCACCGTCACCACTATAGAGCGAGGCGAGATGAATGCGGTGTGAGGAGATCTGATATCTCCTCACTGGTTTTCAACATGTGCAGTGCTTCCTCAAAGCCAGTGAACATCTGCTGTGGGAGCGTCTGGATACCCCCCATTCTGCTGCCTCAAGATCAACTGTATTAAACTACATCACGCTCTCCATAATGCACAAGCCACATGTGGATGTGAGGATCGAGATTCGACGGCAGCCAACAAAAGGGAGTTGTTGTCACAGCCACGGGAAAGCACGTTTGAAATGGAACCAACAAAAGCTCTCTTTGTCAGAGAAAGAGAGAAATCTTTTAATAAGATGAAACAATGGCTGTTGGCCACGAGAGTTGTTCGTTTTTTTGTCAGCGTACACAAAAGAGGCGTTGATTAGCTTCGGGTTTGAATGGCGGAGGTTGGACAGCGCAACAAGGCGTGGCGGAGGACAGCTGTGAGTCTTTATGAAGGCTCATCTGTGGCTGTCTTCATTGTTAGTTCATACCTTGAGTTTGCAGTGGTTGGGACAATAGGTCATTATTTACTGTCACCTTGTCCCAACACTCCCATTATAACAGGAGCACAATAAAGTATGTGTTTGCGTGTGTGTGTGTCTGCGTGCATGTTTGTGTGTGAGGGACAAAGTCATCAAACAGAACAATTGCATTGTGGAACATGTCTTTGGCAGTTGCATTTCTGAATAGAAGAAAGGATTTGTTTCCTGAAAATACAGTTGTCTCTTTCAATACTGACAATACTGAAAGGGGGCTGATCCTATTTGCTGTCCTAATTATTCACTTTTAAAGTGAATGCAGGATAAGTTAATTAGTCACTACAGTTTTGGTGGACTGAAAACAAAAGTTAGCAATCCTTTTAAGGAGAGTTTAGGGGGACTTGGTTGACACTATCAATACCAGAAAATCTGGCAGACTTTCTTTACAGAATCAGTGGATGCTTGGTGGCTGTGAAGATAGATATGAAAAACATCTACGGATAATGTGAGATTTTAGTACAGAACACAATTCTTCTCTACCTGGTCCTCAAAAAAGTACTCATTCACTCCATGTAAAGGCCACTGTTGCTTACCTCTCTCTTTAGATGAACTACTGTAGCGACAGCAGGTCTGACCTCTGCTTTGACCTCCAAGATCGGGTGGGTGGGCTGGCTGTGCTGCAGTATGCTCCTGTCCTAGCCGTTAGCCATTAGCCTAGCGTCTCCTGAGCGCCACAGCTGCGCTAACATCTGTGTGCTGTGTCTTCCCTGTTCGCCCCGCTCCCCCCGATATCCTACCACCCCATGACGGGTATGAATAAAGGAGAGAACAATCTGGAATCTCTGTTGCACAACTCACCGTCGGGACCGAAATCCTATCAATTATGGATCAGAGTGGATTGCATGCAACTTTTCCTTCTGGGTTTTTGTCAGCATCATATTTTGTCAACAAGGTTGGTGGAATGAGGATTTTCTCTAATAGGGTAATGAGGTATAGGTGTGGCCTCCTCTCATATTACTGGATTAAGTTGAAACTGTCTAGCTGAAGAATGTTGAATCTTAACAGCACTGTGATGTACAGTTATACAGGAAATATATAATATCACAATGAGGATCTGGACTTAAACCCAGGTATAAACCATATAAACCTTTCTTGAATGGGAAAGTAAATACAATTCCAAAATTGTCCGAAGGTGTGTTTCTAACTGTGCAATTATGGTTCACAACTTCCAGTATACACAGGCTAAGCATAATTCTTTAATGATCTGTACCATGTATGGTTTAAAGTTGGTTTCAAATTCACTTGGACTTGACTTCTCAGCACAACCGCATGGTGGAAATGGTTAGTGTTGCGTTTATAGCCTATGGTGAGTGGAACCCACATGGCTGTAGAGGCCTGGACCATGTTAATATGGTGTTAGACTGCTAATGGCTTTATGATAGGATAATTAGGGGAAGGTGGCTAATTAAGGGAGTTCTCTGTGCTTGGCTGCCTTATTAGACTGTGTGTGAACAGGAAGACTTCCTGCTGGCTCTGGAGGAGTGTTTATGTGTGTCCGTGTGTGTGTTCAATTCTGCAGCTACTGGCTCATATAAATCCTTGCTGCAAACATTTATTCCACCTCAGGAAGGTGGGGTAGCAAATTCACTTCAAAAGTTTCAATTGTTAACACAATTTTATCTTGAGTTTCGTCATTTAAATAGTTTACTCAATTTAACATTCAACTTGTTTGTAAACTATGGAGGTGACCTGACTCACTCAAAGCACTCTAAGGTCATTCACGCCAAATATGTGGCTGATGTCATAATATTCATTTAACGGCCTCAATGCTATAGCAAATTGGCACATAACCTTGACATCACACGTCGGATTCCACATTTTGCTTCTGAAATGCCTTCTGTGCGTTTAGTTGTGCTTGTCATCAAAACAAAGAGGCATTATGCATTTTTAATTATGAAAGGATGGTTTTCATCCAACCTCAGGTCCGTATCCTCTGCCTTGCTAGTCCAGCCCATCACTTTTAGACACATCTTTTTAATCCTTCTGAAAATGACTCTGAAGCTAACGAGTTCTCCCTTCGCCATCTCCAGACATCATTAAGGCTGGGCTATAGCCTCAGGCTCCACATGAACCCGTTCTTCAAACTGTACACTTTATCCATAATTCAGCCATCTTCCCTAAATTATTCAAGCAAATAGTGGGGAAAATAATGGAGTTCACTGAATCTTACTTACACATAAAACAATTTTAATGTTGATTTGAATTTTTGAGTCTTTCTGATGCGGTAGGGGATAAGTAGAGCAAGGTTTTCCATCTATTTGCCCCTGACCGGAGTTTGGGGTGAGCAGACCTACCTCATAAACACATTAGCGCTGAATGAGCCCTGTAAATAAATGATTACTGATACACCCGGTGTTTCCAGACACACATGCAGATGTGTACAGCTGAACCTGAGCTCGGTGCAGGAAGCTCGATTCTGTCAGCGCTGTCAAGACTTGGGCTTTAACGATCAGTTTACAAACTTCATTTACATAACTTATGTTGTGTGTTGTTTACAATCCTCATGTTACTTTGTGTGTCTTATATACGGGACTTTTGATTTTGGAAGTTGAGATGGTAACTTGAATATTATTATTGTTAGCCTTGTTCTTATAAACACACATGCACACACACGTGCACAGTCCCCTTTGCTTTGCACTTTGTTGGACCACTTTCTTGGTCCCATTGTGAAGGGTAAATGAAGTACGGGTTGTTATTGACAGAGGATGATACCGTATCAAAATCCTGAATTACCATTAATTGCTTGCTTTCCATGAGCCCAGTGGTAAATCATTTAATCCCATGAGTGGGACAGCCATGCAAATTTTAACACGGGAATAGAATCAGAATTCCCCAGATGGGAGATGGGTGGGTCATGAATAATAAAATCTTCCATGTTTCCCCAAGCACTATGCCTCTGGTCCAAAGGGCTACTTTAACAAACATAGTTTAGCATAGGCTTGCTAGGTCAAATGTAATAAACCTTTAAACTTTGATTAGAACACTAGCCTCGTGTCTGTGTGTGTTTGTGCAATAAGTGTCGGGTTTGAAAGCAGCGCATCTGGACCTGATTAAGAATGTAAGAACCTAAGGATTTGGGGAAGACGTGCAGTGGAAAATCTTTTGGTCACACACACTCACCCTGGCTCTCAACGTGTTTCTCAGGCTTGTTCTAGTGAATCTTTACAAATGTTTTACTCTTTCATACTCTCTCACAAGAAAACCCCAGATGGGCAGATGGCAGTATTTGACTATACAGTGTAGACGTAGGCTCTCTGTCTGTTTTGCAGACGTCTGTGCATTAACTTTGGGCCAGCTGCTTTTCTTCGTAGCAGCTTTCTGTCAGATCTGAGGAGAAATGCTCTGGAGACAATGTGAAGCACCATTTCTGAAGCCACCGCATCCTATCCTTTCTGTCACACTAGGTTTTGCCCCCAGTGCCACGCCATTTTGTTTCACACAGAACCTTTCCTGATGCAGGCCCTATCACCCTAAATGCCTCTCAAGGGGGGGGGGATGATAGCCCTCTCTCCCTGCAGCGTATAAGGCAGAGGGGGGAGGAGAGGAGGGGGAGGAAGACAGGACGAGTCAGAGGAGAGATGGATAAAGTAAGAGGTGAGGGGAGGAGAGAATGAGGCGAGGGCTACAGAGGAGCCGACCAGAAAAGGAGATGCAAGAAAGAGGGATCGAAGGGAGGAAAGGGTGAGAGTGGCGAGTGAGAGGTCATAGCCAGATAAAGGTATGAGGCCCTTGACGTGAGAAGTAATTTGACACATATTTCCAGAACTCCTCTCTTGTCTGTCTGCCACCATCAACACCCTCCAAGTCTGGTGTCTGAGGGAGATGAGGCCTCCAAGGTCTAGCATGGGCCAGGCGGTCCGAAAAGGGACCGGCGGCTTCCCTAAAGGAATGGATAATCCGCCCCTCTTTTGTGGCAGCGAGAGAGGTGTGTGTGTTTTGGAGTGGAAGGTTAGGTTTAGCTTAGCCTGTCATTATCCAGAGAGGCATAGCGGGAAAACCCAAAAAGAGGCATGCACACACACACAGTCTGAATCAACAGTCCGTGACCGAAACCTCTCATCGTGTTATTTATGAATTGATTTATGAATGCGTTTGCGTGATCCATTAGTGGCGCGTGATTGAATAATTTGGTTGGAAAGATAAAAAAATATGACATGTCTACCTTCAGCTCCATAAGTGGTTCCTGCTAGATTGGGAATGCACTTGTCCTGCCAGTGAGATGTTGGTGATGAGTAGTGTCAGCGACTGCACCCCTTTCAACACCTGGAGCTAGGATCTGACTTCTCCCACAATGTAAGAGCCCGTTTTTTTTTTGTACATTTCCTCTTTGCTTTGCTCTCAGTCCTCACACCCATTCCCACTCCCTAGGTCTTACCACATCGAATGAAACACTGTGAAACGTTAATTACACACACTGAGACGAGATGAGCCTACCTCCTGTAATGACCTCATTTTGCTTCTCCTTAACTTAATAACTTTCTTTACATTGGCGCTAAAGTGGGCTGGGATAAGTGGGGGGAGATTAGACTGTGAAGCCATACAACTCTGTTTGACAATTGAGACACGGGTACAGTGTGGTGTATAATTGAATGCAGGGACTATGTAATGGAGGACACTGTTTGAAACCGATAAACACATGCTGTTTGAAATCCATGAGCACAAACACAGCTTGCAGATGATGATATTTACATTATCGTTTATTTCCTGCAGGAAATATAAAGCTTCATGGTGTAACAGTTGGGCTTGCTGCATGTTAGTGGGTACAGGTTCATGAAATACACATGTTTGTGTTGATATTTTCTCCTAGAGCAAGATTGGCAGGTTATGGAGGCAGATTTCTCCAGTTTGGAACATCTGAATCCACACTTGTCTCCATGAATCTGTCCCAGTGTGTTCCGGCCTGTGCCAGGGCTGTTCCATTGGCTCTGGTATGAATAACAGTAACTGTTTGCTCGTTTTCTCTCTCTCTCGTCTTTCACTCTCGTCTCTCTCTCTTTCTCTCTCTCTCGTCTCTCTCTCTCTCTCTCACTCTCTCGTCTCTCTCTCACAGTCTCTCTCTCTCTCTCACACACACTCTCTCTCTCCCTTTGTGCTCATGCCAGCTGGCATCTGGTACTCCCACCAATAATACCAGCCCACGCCAACCCCTCCCTCCACCCCCCCTTCTCTTTTGCTGTTTGGTCACATGACACCACAGCTGTGTCCACATGTTCCTCGGATCACCACATCAGTTCGGATAACAGTGGCGTTTGATCACACACACACACAAACATACACAATACACAAGTAGATGCATATACAAACTTATGGAAGCACTCATTGTAGACAGGCACACACAGACTTACCCATAAACGCATGCAAACTCTATTCTTAACCCAATTCTATTCCCCACCCCAGGCCCCCAGGTCTGACGTTTTTCCAAATGATCTCATCAGATTACCCCCAGATTGCCACCTATTACAGCCTTGCTACTTATTTAGCAATTTAGCTGCTGGTAAAATTGCCCCATGTTTGATGGCTAATTTTCAGTGGTGACATTTTGTCTCACTGGGCTTCTGAGCTGCCAGTGGCGAATGGACAGCACTGCTGTTACCCAAGTCATTAGGGCCTAATGACCCTCCCACCCCCAACTCACTCACACACACACACACACACACACTCACATACACACACACACATACACACACTGACAGGTGCAGCCACACCACAGACAGTCCAGCTGTGTGGATATAAGTTCTAGAAGCTATAACTAGCCATAGCAGCAAACCACCAACACTGTTTTATTTGTTTGGCTGAGGTAAAATATTCACCAAAGCATCTTGTGTCATCTTTGTGTAACTTTCTCTTCCATGAATGGAACATTTGGTCCCCAATTCTGGATGATCAGTGTTGGTCTGTGCTCAGGATGGAAGTGATCTGTGTGCTGATTTGCTTGTAAAAAGGCAAATCTATCCACCCAGACACACGTCATTGACAGACAATGTGTGCACGTACGGGGGACAGTGGTCTGGGGGGGGGGTTCAGTCCTGTCCGAGAATAATGTTCACTGGCCTTGGAATAGGGCTCCAACAGGCTTAAGAGGAAGACACGTGAGGAAAGGGGTGGGGGAAGGGGCGTGAGTGGGGGTGGGGTGTGTAGATGACGGTCTTCTGTATTGTCCACTGTGCGTGTGTGTGTGTTGCCCTCTGTGAGTGCGGCTCACTCGGTTAAACAATGATGGTGACAACGCTGAGGTTGTTGAGCCTTGTGCAGAAGCCCTCAAGAGGGTGGCGATATGGGTGGAATGAGGTCATTGGTATGTGGTAAATGTCACACACGCACACACGCGAGCACACAGAGGCACGCCAGACACACATGTGTATTCTTTCTTAAAAACACACACTGGTACGCTGGATCTTGTACATTAGACACACACACACATCCACCACACATACACTCCCTTCTTTACTAAGGACTTCCCTGATAGAGAAAGCCACACATGGATGCATTGTAAATATGTATTGTGTGGGAATGTGCGTTGCCTCAACTAGGAAGTCCACAGTAACAAGCCCGCTGCTGTAGACCATTATTTAAAAGAATGCAATCAAACAACATTTGTGTATTCACATAATTGGACTATGTTTTATCCAAGAAAATATATGTTTATAAAAAGCTTGTGATAGTCTGTGTGTCTGGTGCGTTTTTAAGTTGATCAAAATGCTGGATCCTCTCAGATCTCAACCGGAGACGGCAAAATATTCTTGTTCAAAGGAAAAGCTGAATGTGAAAACAAATGAACAGAAATGAACTGATCTTGATTATAGACTGACTAACTGCATGACATCCGGATGAGGTCATAAAAATGATATCACGATGTTAGAAATATACGGCCTATTAGAATTCGAGTGGCCTTCGCCAAAAATAACCCAGACGCCCTTCCAGGTGGAAATACGACTTATCGATATCCCTAATGCACAGCTCTCTGCGTGCACATCTCTGAATGGAAGCAGAAACCAGGACCCACTGGTAAAGGGCAACGTTAGTGGGTTTATGAGACGCGAGGCTCAGAAACCCTCCGTCCTTGGTCATTCTCCCCAGCAGGGAAGAAGAGAGGCCGTCGTGGGTTGAGGGCGGACGTCAGAAACACAAGGTACGAGTCAACTGTGGCGTGAACTTGAATTCCGTCATGCAACTGGGAGAATTTGTCAACTGCCAGAGGTGTTTAAAGAGGTGATGGGGTGACGGGGGGAGGCGGGGGAGGAGGAGGGGGGGTTAGATAGTGGGCTTGGGGATTGGATTAAGTGTGAAAGCGGCTGCTTCCCAGGTAGATGGCGGCACAGTAGCCATCCAGGTAAATAGCATGTCTCAATCAAGGCTTTTTGATCCACGTGGCAGCATGAGTGGGCGTGTTCGTTTGTGTGTGAGTGGAAGAGGCGAGGAGGAGAAGGGGGAGGATCAATTGGGGTCTGTGTGTGTCTGGGCTGTGGGCTGTTCCGGTTCAAGGTCTTGATGTCTCTGTCTGCAGAGAGCAAATATCGGTGTGCTTTTTTGTCTGAGAGTCGCCCCACGTGAATGTCTGTTGCTTGTTTGTGTTTCAGAGCCACCAGACGTCCAGCCATATATAGTCAGGCATTAGTAAAGGCAAAACGGAGGCCATCATGGCCTGATGATGATCAATTTGAGGACCCAAGAAGACCCAGCTGTGGCGAGGACATAAGGTATTGGCTCTTGATTGGCTAAACCAAACCCATTTGCCCAAACCACTTCTCCCTCAGCGCTCACCAGTCACAGCACCAACATATACATGCATAATAGAGAAATAATAGCATTTCTAATAATTTGTTTAGGCCACAGAGAAGGAAACAGAGGGAATGAATTTGAGGGCCCACTTTCCAGGATGACACGACCCTGTGGCGTAACATGATAAGAATTTAAACAACCGGAGAGGGGGCTTTCGACAGGGTTAGATGGAAAATATTGAGATAGGTTGTGGTTGTGGGTCTACTCTCATCTGCCTGTGACATTCCCTCCTCTGACACTTGTCTGCCAATCAAAGTGATTGACAGGTAACACAAACTCCTGCTTAGCTTTAGTTGTTGGGGGTCGTAAGAGGTTTGGGACAAGGTCGTGAACAGTCAACAGCTGAGAGTTTTTATTTTTGTTTGAAATATTATGTGGAAACAGATACGTAAACAATGAGCACAAACCCTTTTCCGACTGCATCTGGATGTGTTTGATGTGAGTCACATACCCTAACGTGGAGCCCTTCTGCAGTCTTTTTCCAAGTCGACTTATAGACGGTATGTCTGTATCAGCATGTCATTTTTAGCAAGAGGTTAATGTATTCTACTTAACATATGTGTTGGATAGGGGGAGGACCACAGTGCTAATGGACATCTCTGACTCCGAGGTGTGAACTGGAGATATGTCGTTTGCTGCATCTGCTCATTATTATTTGAATATCTTTTTCTTTCATGAATAATACACACTGTACCTAGCTGGACTGCGTGTGTGGTGCGCATGTGTATTTCTGGCTGGATCTGGCTGTCCTCACAGAGTATGTTTTCAGTATTTCCTTTCATACACCTGTGTGTGTGTGTGTGTGTTTGTACAGGGTGTATGTGTGAGTCTTTATAGTGTGTGCGCGTGTGCGTGTGTGTTTGCGTGAGGTCTGAAAGGTTGCCAGAACTCTCTCTCCAGAGGGATCACTTTCGACAGTGAACATATGTTCCATTCCTCTGATGTGTTGCCCTGGTAGTCACCCAGTGTCTTGTACGCCTCAGACCCAGTCAGGAAGCCCAGAGATCTGGGTTCCTCTTCCTGTAAGATGCAGACAGACCCCCATGTCCCTATGGTGATGTGGTTCTCTGTAGATGCAGGTCAGGAAACAAGATGTCACTCTCGTGTACAAGCTTAGAACCACCAAACGGGCTCCGATTTTTTGAATCCCCCCCACCCCCGATTTGCTCCCCCGCCACGGTACACAATATGACCATATTAAAAATCCGTCAATGAATGAATCTTTCGAATCACATTTCCTCTCTGCTGGTCGCCTATAAGCACATCTTTCTTCTTTCAGTCTTTCAGTCTATGGTGATGTGACTCTCAAACATATTCTGAGGTATTTACCACAAGAGGGAGCTAGGATTATAACTACTGTAGGGGCTGTGAGGAAGAAAGAGAGACATTCAGTTGACACATGAAGATTTACTCACAAAAACCCTGCCATGTCTAGGCACTTCGATTTTTCTTTAAATACATATTAATATGCGCAGCTTGTTTTCATATATTGCATCTAGCTCCGTGATCGTCTCAAATGCATGGTTTGTTGTTCCAAAGAGAGGCGAACCTTCACTTCCCAGCAAAGCAGAGACACACAATGTCTGAGTAAGAATTGAGTTGTGTTTTTCCTTTTTTTTACAAAAAAGGAAGGAAAAAGAGTAGTTCTTTTATCATCTGATTCTAATTTGGATATAAATTGCGGTCTGATGTCACGGTGTGTAATCACTGTGGAATTTGGGGGGAGACGGCCAAAGAAACTTCTAGACAGGTGCACAACAGAGCTTGCAGATAGAGTTGTCCTCTTATCTACGCTAAATCGCACACACGCAGGAGCATGGATGGCAGCACACACGGACAGAGCATGCACAAAGAATGAGGGTGTGCTTTCTGCACGCACACACACACATACACACACGCTGCTTGATTTTTTTTTACTTCCTTCGTTAAAAGAAAACCTTCCAGCTGCTACTGCTCCCAGTATGTTAGTCTTCCTCCATCATTTTTTCTCATACTCCTTTACCCCCCCTCCCCCCACTCCCTCCCTCCCACTCCCTCCTGACACACACACACACAAGCACACACACACACACATCCTACTCCACGCCTATTGCCCATTCTTCTGGGCCACGAGCCACCAACCCCAGCCCTAGCCATCACATCTGCTGACGATAAGTTTAATTTTGCTCCAATTGCCGGTCATTAACGAATAATGACCCACGGCCCGTTTATTTACTGTGCTGGGAGAGAAATGTGACGTCTAATTGTTCTCCCCTTGTAAATCAGCGTGATGCTCTTTTTCCCCGTCCCTGGCTGATGATGTCAGAGGAATAGCGGGAAAACTGGTGGAGGAACGCAGACTTGCTGAGCGGCTGCACGAGCCCCCGGTAATCCTCTGTTCGGGCCGAGGCCCGCTGGGGCCCAATGAAAGAGGTAACAGAATCCCTGTGTTTGTCTGTCTCCCCGCAGGGGGAGAGATTAACACCAGTGTCATATTCTGCTCTCATTGCCAGACCCTGGGATTCTCCATCGCAGAGACGACTAACAAGGTCGGTCGGTTACTTCACAGCTTGTTCTTGTAATGGAGGGAGGCAGAGAGGGTTGTGCTTCCGTTTGCATGTGTCGGTTTGGAGGTTTGAAGACTAGGTCTCAGTGGCTGAGGTTTGAGGTCGGAAGACAGAGACGGACACTCTTGCGACTCCCCTGAGTTTCAGACCTGATCCACCCTTCTTATGCACACGGATAGAGACAGAGAAAGATGAGAGAAGGAGAGAGAGAGACGTAGACAGAGGAAGATATAGAGAGATAAAGGTAGACGTAGAGAGAAAAGAGAGCGAGAGAGAAAGGGAGAGCCAGGCAGCAAACAGACGCAGGGACAAATAAAAGGACAGAAAAGGGGACCGCTTCCCTCTTCCTCTTATTCGGTTGCCCGGTTGTGTTTGCTGCCAGAGCGTGGAGACCTGGAGAAGCACTTCCTGGAGCGCTCTGACGTGCATGGAAAAACTGGAAACAACAAGAAGAAAAGAAGCTGGCAAAAGCGTCAGAGTGGTGTCAAACTAAGGAAGGAGAGCGCGGCCAATGTCACAGAAGCAGTGTCTCTGTGTGTGTCTCTGTGTGTGTCTCTGTGTGGCTGTCTGTGTGTGTTTGCCACTGTGTGTTTGTGCATGTCTCTGAGTGAAGGCTAAAAGAAGTGGAGAGAAGCTGAGTATCATCTCCAGCAGTAGCGCTGTGTGCATGCATTATGTCCATGTATATGAAAGTCTGGCTTCAGCCAAGTCTATGAGGTTTTAGAGTTGGCAGTCGAAGATATATAGCTTGTTGCTGCACACATCAGCCAATAGGCTTCAGTGGACAGTTTACAGCCACAGCAACACACACACACACACACACACACAGATATAAAGGGATAGTACTGTGGCTGCATCCTCAGCCAAGGGATGTGGTTGTACTGACCAGTTTCAGCAGTAGCGATGGTAGCAGAAGCAAGTTGTGAGTTATGAGTAGAAATCCAGCCTGCAGAAGTCTGGCCAGGTTCTGAAGTGTGTGTGCGTGTCTGTGTGTGTGTGTCTGTGCAGTCTCCCATGCTGGAAAGACTTTAAAGGAAATGTGTAAGTGTGTGTGTGTGTGTGTGTGTGTGTGTGTGTGTGTGTGTGTGTGTGTGTGTGTGTGTGTGTGTGTGTGTGTGAGCGTGCATGCATGCATATCTGCATGCGTGTTCAGGAGTGGGTGCGTATGTGCAGGCATAGATGGTGGGAAATTCCCTAATATACACTGTACGCACACATGCACGCACACACCCCCACCCCCCCCACACACACCCACACCCCGACACAGGAGTCAGCTGTCTAACACCACTTCTCAGCTCATTAAACCAAATCCCAGAGACTGGACTGAAGAATGTAAATGAGCCCCTTCTTTGAAGTTTGGGCAGCGCCCCCCCACCCCTTAAACTCTACTCCACCCACACAGTCGATCTCAACCTTGTACCCTCCTGCTCTCCCCTACCCCAAACCTTCCCTCCCTCTGCGCCCACTCTCCCCTCTCCGTGTGCCTCTTGTGGCATCGGCCACTCTGGGTGGTATACGAGTCAGAGCAACCAAGGGATAGGATGGGGAGTTGGGAAGGTGCGGGTGTGTGTGTGTGTGTGTGTGTGTGTGGGAGAGGGGGGGGAGGGTCGGATGGTGAACCTCTTCACACAGCGACCTTGGGGAGGGGAACTTAACTGAAACTGTATACGTGTAAATCCGGCGAAAATCCCCCTGACCCGTTTGTCTCTCTTTGCAGCTCCAGTCCCCCTCTAGAAACCGGATCACAGCACTGTTTACAAGAGCTCATGATTCATTTGGGATAAGGGGGCTTGCTTGACAGGCCCAGGGCCGTGGACTCGTGTTTGAAATGTCGGTAACCCAAGCTTAGAAGAGAGAGAGAGAGAGCGGCTTGAAGCGCCATAATGAGGACCTGAGGTAACTGGTATGATATAATTGGGCTTGATCCCCTGTTGTTTACCTTTTGCTGTTGAGTGGGCCAGAGAGAAGACTGATGTTGGGGTGTAGGGGTAGTGGGGGGGAGTCCTGTGATTTTACAATAAGCAATGTAACCAAGCAACCTACATGTGGCTTTAGATAACATGCAGACTGCTGTTACAGTAATCCGTCATTGTCTCACAATAGCAAATAGCACGGGCATTGCCAAATAGTGATGGGATTATACAAACATTTAACATAAAGGGAGGGACAGTAATATGGACCAGTTGCTTGTCAGTGGTCTGAATCAGTCGTCTGAGGATGGGGCTCGAAAATGGTGCTTCCTCCCCTGTCACAGGGGCCAGCTCACAACCACACAGGACTGCTGTCAAATGCTATCTACTCCAACAACGAGGGGCCACTTTCTTTATCTGCTACAAAAACTCTTGGAGAACCTCCTCGAGGTGACCACCTCTCTCTCTCTCGCTCACACTCTGTCTCTCTCGCTCTGTCTCTCACTGTCTCTCTCACTGTCTTTCATCTTTTTGTCAGCTCATCCTTTCCTTCACCCCCACCCTCGACTGACTCCCCCTCGTCCAGGCATCATCCAGCGCACTCAGGTCTCTGTGTCGGCTTTTGGTCGGGGATTTGCCTCTCGAATCCCTCAAATCAACAGAGGATAGATGCCCATTGTGTCTAATCAAAGTACTTCCTCCTGGGTAATCCCTCAATTTGAACAGGAAGAAAAGCCCAGTGAAGGGGGAATGTTCTGGATCAGTCCCATGAAGGCCCCATATTATACAGTCTCATTTAGATTTTGCCAAAGAAGACACTGCCAGAGCCCCGTCCCCCTGAAGAGGAGAAACTCCCCCCTGCCCCACTCCCTTTATGTTTGTGTTTATCTTTCTTTCACCCCCTTTTCAATTCTTTATTGATCTGTTTTCCCCTTTGGGTGTCATTGTTGGCACCTCCTCACACGTTGGATTGTTCGCACGTGGCACAGATCTCCCAGTATTTTTGTTTACTGTAAGCGAAGCAAAGCGATGCTCTGATGATTGACTTGTTGCGGGTGAAAAGGCAGCTCATGGATGCTTACTGTCATCTCAGCGAGGCCTGTCGATGGCCCTCGGATGCTGACACTTATATCCCCATAGACACTGTAATTGGTATACTGTATGTTAGTTCAATTGTCATTTAGATGTTAGCCTTTGACACTCCAAGGTTAGGATTGAGGTTAACATTTGTAGTTAGACTAATGGTTTTGGTGATTAAGGTCAATTTTCCGCCAAGATGGAGTTTTTATTAAAAATGAGTCTTTCCTGAGATGCGCTTAGTGCTTTTGCTTAATGTACAGACATCAACAATGGAGCTCTATATGATATTACAGATGTGAATGGAGCGACCTGGTTGTTCTGCTTGATGTGTATTAGTGACAAAATATCAGTATTGTAATGCTTCTTCAAACTTTGTTCATTTTCATAACTCACAGCCCTCAAGATCTCATTATCCACCTCAAAATCCCTCAGCAATTACTCTCTCAGAATGATTGGTGTAAATGAACCCAAACACTGAACGCCTTTCGACTCCTCTTTTTATTACAGTAATAGATGTCAACACGAAAACTGGACACACTATTACTGTTCCTGTTCCGAGCAGAGAAAGTCACAACAGATGAGCTGATTCAGAGAGAGAAGGAGTCCCCAGAGACTCATCATACTAGGAGAGAGTAAGGAGAGAGACCGCTCCCAGCTGGAGAGACTTTCCCCTGGTCTCCCCCTTCTCTTTCAGCTGACCTCATCACAGTCTTGCAACATCGCATGGCACTCTTGCAGTTTGTGCCTTGCAGTTTGTGTACAAGCAGTGTAATAGACCAGAAAACTATATGAAAACTCACATCTTCCTCTGTAAGTCGGGAAACTTTGTTTATTGATGATGTACTACTGTAAGGATTACATCACGTAAAATTGGAATACATTGAATAAATGTTTGAAAACCAAAATGCATTGAAAAAGTACATTCATTCCGTGCCATCAAAGTTTAATCTCAATATGTTGAATTGTATTTAAAGAGTATTTGTGAATTTGGAGACGCTTCTGTAGAGTCACCCATCCATAGAACCTTCTCACACAGTTTCCTTCTGCTTGGAACTATGTTTTTCTGTCAGCAACAGATCAGCCCTAAATACCCTCCAATCCCTTCTTTCCTAGTAGGTGTGTCTGTCTGTCTGTCTGTCTGTCTGTCTGCCTGTCTCTCTCGCTGCCTGCCTGCCTGCCTGCCTGCCTGCCTGCCTGTCTGTCTGTCTGTCTGTCTGTCTGTCTGTCTGTCTGTCTGCCTGCCTGTCTCTCTCACTGTCTAACTACCCCCCCCTCTCTTTCTGCTCCATGGGACCCTTGAGTGGCCCAATCCCTCGGTTTCTAACCTAGATCAAATGTTAGGGTTTAAAAAAGCTAAAGTTTGATGTGGATGAGCAACTGCCTATGAAACACTTTAATCCCTAATGCTGTAATGTATTTAATTTCACACCCTCTGATGGTGTTGCCCCTTTTTAGGATTACCCTAAGGGGGGTGCCGTGGTGGGGAGCTTCTACTGAAGCCCTGTGCAAGGACAGAGGGGGAGGAGGAGGTGGAGCAAAAAAGGGGGGAAAGACAAAAAATACTGTAGGAGTAAAGAGGGAGGTGGTCTATGTGAGCACAGGAAAGATGGACACAGGGAGAAGGAGAACCCGTGGATGTTGGAAAGTTCAGAGAGATCATTTACAAGAATGAGAGAGAGAGAGAATGAGAGAGAGAAAAAGATAGAGAATGGGAGAGAGAGAGAGAAAGTAAGAGGGAGAGAATGAGAGAGAGAGAGAGGGAGAAAGAGAGAGAGAGAGAGAGAGAGAGAGCGAGAAGGAGAGAAAGAAAATCGGGAGAGGAAAAGGAAGGGAAAAAAAAGGAAAGATGGTTTCTTTAAACCTGGGAAATCTCAGCACAGAGCTGTCTTCACAGAGAAAAGGAAGAATCCCACTTTACAATTTGGAATGCTTGTATTCAAATAGGAGGCCAGAGCTTTGGAGCCTGGGGAATGCGGTGATATCTGCATTGTCACATCCCCTTGCCTGGATAAGAGCGGTCGGGGGGATGGGGGGTGGTGGGGGAAGGAAAGACACCCTGGCAAATCCCATTGTAGGGCTTGAGCTTCATAAAAGTTAAGGAGCGATGGATATAGTCTTGGCCCGTATGAGATGAGGATCTTTCTGGCCTGGCTTCGGAAGCCCTAGACGCAAACGCAAGGATATTGAATGCAGTAATACCCCGGGACGAGAGCGCACACAGACTCCTTTATATCGTCCCCTAATATCCAATTTACTGGCTCAGGCCCTCCGCCAAAGCAGCCTCTGAGAAGTTAAAATGCACAAACGCCAGCATGAGATGGAATTAGGGCCAAGTTTTCTTTTTCTTCTGTTTGCCAAAAGTTTGAGGTTTACAGGAATATGAAACTGTTTTTTTTTTCTCTCCCTTTCCCCTCCCTGTTCTTTTTCTGTCTGTTAACCCCATTCATCCATTAAATAGACAAGGAACTGAAAGCAACAAATTATTTGAGTTGGAGATGGAAATGAGGTTTGTCGTGAGGCTTTGATTTATATTTTTTACAGGGGTTTCAATTTAGAGAGTAGGAAATACCATAAACAAGCAGTGTTGATTAGGAATAATGGAGCAATGTGATTGCAATATTTGTCATAGCCAATACTCTTTTTCTTTTACATCTCACAGAAAGAGGCGTCGCTTCCATTCAAGTTAAACGTCTGTTTTCGTGCAAGAAAAAAACCCATGCTCTGATGAGTAGGGATTTATTTTGTTTTGGGGGTGAAAAAAAGTAAAAGTTAGAAAGTGTATTTTTTGGAGGGATATACATGCTTAAGAGGCGTGGTATTCCTCTTTTGCTGATCCCCAAATCCTGTCCTTACCTCACTAAGCGGTCTTTGACACACACACACACGCACGCACGCACACACACACACTTCCCTGCCCCTGTGATTCTTCATCCTTTTATTACTGGATGAGTCTGCTATGACGCCTGATAGCATCAGAGAGTCTGGATGTATTTACTCATAACAAGGGCTTAGGGGTGGCCTACCCAATAAGAATATATGGTGATTTATACAGAGAGCAGTGGGGATTGTGTTTCCCTAGCGTACTAAGTATTTTACACTTTGCTAAACTCCTTGACATCTTCGTGGGTTAAAACTCCCTTTTGGGGCCAGCCTATCTCTGCAGCTTCACGCCTTGTTAAAAACTCAACACACACAAAAAAGAAAAAATTACCTCAGTGCACCATGGGAAGGGCAGGTCATCTATCTTTCTTCAACTTTTCATCTCTTGCTTTTAAATCAGGAGAAGATAAACCCTTTGGTGTGGTGCATTGGGTCTGGTGTTGAATAGCTCACCATGGAATCTACAGCTTTTTACACTGTACTTAGACGGAGTAATGCAAATGCGAAAATGAAAAAAAAATATTGCCAAGGACACATTACCAAATATGGACTCATCGGTTAATTTAGTAGTCATAAATTGTAATTGAAAATGCGACTGAAAGTTGAAGAGTTTAAGCTGTTTTCCAGTTTCCATATCTTCATTCACAAAGTGCATGATGGTGTCTACATTTCAAATCCTGACTTCACGATTATAAACCTCCATTTGCCCAAAAGGTCAAGTAGAGTGTGCCAAAGTCATAAAAATCCTCATCTCATTATTAGAGCATTTCTACAGCCAGCGGCGGAGTCTGAGGGAAATGGAATGATATATAGAGCACAGTCAATAGTAGATCTATAATGACTGTGTTGTTGGGCTTTCACTTTGAAATAATTTATATCCCGACTAATCAATAGGTAATCTTGGTCATAGTCAGTGCTGAGATAAGGAGGAGAGTGATGAGGAGAGGAGGAAACTGTACTGGAATGTGGGCAGGAGTAGGAGTGGAAGGTTTCCATTCCACCCAGACAGTCTTCCCTAAGCGAGGTTCATGTTGAATCAACGCTAATATCCAGTTTGAGGGAGGTTGGTGTTGTTGTCAAAATTGTTCCGTCAGGTGGGGAGTGCCGCTTTTCTCTGCCAGGAATTAGGAGTTGATGACGATTACGCTTGGGGGAAAAAAAGAGTTGGGTAGAAAACGCGTAGAAACCGAAGGAAACGAAAGGAAAGTGGACGCGGTATCAGTCCTCTTGTCAAGGTCGCCCCTGGGTCACACCTGAGTCTTGCGTGCCCTCAAATGCGAAGATGCTAACTGTCTGCGGATACAAGAAATGGAAGGACAGACTAGGACAGTGGATGAGAAAGGGATGGAGCAGGAGACCAAGAACAAGACAGAAGCAACAAGGGGGGGGGATAAACCATTTAGAAAGATGGAATGAAAGAGAGGTAGAGAAAATGAGAAAGATTGGCAAACAGCAAGAAAGAGAGGTCGAAACAAGGCAAAGGAGGGTACAAGGGGAATGCAGGACCGACAGAAAGAGCAATGGAAGGTTGCTGCTAATTCTTCCATATCTAAGCCTCTTTGCAGAAACTCCCTTTGTCTTCCAACTCCCAGTCATTAGAGCCTAATCCTATCAGCCAGAGGCTAATCTGAGGGCGCAGAGTTCAGCTCTCTCTCTCTGCTCCGCAGGCCTAAAACACAGCACCAGCCAACACACGCCTCGTGTGCAGCCAGTAGACCTGACTCACAATCGTATTCGCCTCAACCAACAACTACCCAACACACATCACTTAAGCCAACACACCGGTCAGTGCTTGGGGCCCATCACACAACAACCTGCCATGCTACTTTAAGCCACTCTGACACGGTAACTAACAATGCACACTGTTATTAGATGCAATGGTATTACCTAAACCTAACCCCAATCCAATTCACAGAACCAGCCCACAACAGAATAACATCATTGTTGGCTATTTTTACATTTTAGAGACAAATAATCAACGCACAATCAACTGGTTAAAGCACATGGCTCTGGCCCACACTGTCCCTACTATACTAAGGCCGCTGTGAAACAAACACTCCAGAATCAAAATCATACTTATTGAGTCGTCCCTACGTGACAGAAGTACAGATTAAGATGTTCCTCAAATCTCCTCATATAGTAGTTGCTATTTGGAATCTACATTACGAATTAGCGTTGATGCTCACATCTGTATAAAGCTAACATCAAAATCACTCAGGTTTTAATTATGGAAGAAGATTGTCAGCTTTGGCACAATTGCACAGAGAGGATTACGAATCTTTCTCTCAGCCTATTTATGAAGGAAGAAGGAACCTTTTCCAGTTGGGGGCGTGAGGACGTGATAAAACCATTGGTGGATGAAACCATTAAAGGAGCACTGCTCCTTGAGCCTTTGCTTTTTAATTTGGAGTATAAAAACGGTGCTGCCTTGCGGTTTTTGCTTCACTGTTCGACACTTGAAGCCTTGAGTGTTCACATGTAAGTGTGTTTGACCACGTGTTTACATGGTCCGTGTGTCTGTATACTCTTTAAGTGCTAGTTCACATGCAGCTACCTATATGTGTGCGGGTATATGCGCTTTTCTAGTTAGGCGAGTGAGGGTTTGTTAGCAGCTCCCAGGCAGACAGAGAGGGAGAGGTGACAGAGGAGGGGAGGGAAGATGGCAACACTTGTTTGACAGGTTGTGGACGCTGGTGTGAGTCGATGATCAAGAGAGGCTTTACTTAGCTCCAGCTGGGGCACTAATCCAGTTAACTTTCATAAACGCAGGATCAGAAGAGGTTTGGGTTTATCAGAGGGGACGGTTGGTACAGCAGAGAGGGAGTCAGAGCAGGAGAGGGGGTGGATGGGACAGCAGTGGAGTCAGAGCAGGAGAGGCGGTGGATGGGACAGCAGAGGAGTCAGAGCAGGAGAGGGGGTGGATGGGACAGCAGAGGAGTCAGAGCAGGAGAGGGGGTGGATGGGACAGCAGAGGAGTCAGCAGGAGAGGGTGGATGGGAGCAGGAGTCAGCAGGAGAGGGTGGATGGGAACAGCAGAGGAGTCAGAGCAGGAGAGGGGGGTGGATGGGACAGCAGAGGAGTCAGAGCAGGAGAGGGGGTGATGGACAGTAGTGGAGTCAGAGCAGGAGAGGGGGTGGATGGGAGAGATGGGTCAGAGCAAGTGGAGGTGGCAGTAGAGGGGGTGGACAGCAGAGCAGGAGAGGGGTGGATGGGACAGCAGAGCAGGAGAGGGGGTGGATGGACAGCAGAGGAGGGAGCAGAGGAGTCAGAGCAGGAGAGGGGGTGGATGGGACAGCAGAGGAGTCAGAGCAGGAGAGGGGGTGGATGGGACAGCAGAGGAGTCAGAGCAGGAGAGGGGGTGGATGGGACAGCAAAGGGGGTGGAGGTGTGTTTGATTGTACTTGCGTGGGGGGGGCATATCCCACAGCATACTTTTCGCAAATGTTGTAATGTAAAGGATGATTTTCTAAATCAAGTATATTGATTTACAGATGATTTTTTTTGTAAAGTTTTTGTACGTTTGTACATTGACAGAGATCATGTAGAAAACAGATGTAAAGGAATACATACAAGTACAAATAACAGAGTCAGAACAACCCCAAAGAACTATCCGGGTATTGCTTTAATGTGGAGTGTTAGAATTTATTAATAAATGACTGAATGAATGAATGAATGACTGGTCAAAAGCTAAAACAAAATGGATAACTGATCTCAAACTCTCCATTATGAATGCACTGAACGCTCTCACTACTTTTCGACACAATCAAACGATTACATCATTCATATTTCTTCTCTTTTCGACCCAGCAAATGACGTGTACCTAAGGGGCTCCCGTTTGCTCTGACATACTCACATGCATGTGAACATGCACGTCTCCCCCACAATGCAGGCCTGCAGCCCGCTTTGCTTTGATCTTTAGGTGGGTACAAGATGAGAACCATATGCAGCTCAGGCACAATTATAGTGTGCTAAATTGGTAGAACAACAAGAAGGCCGTTTAACGGTGCAGTAAATGCAGGTAAGGGGCTTTATTAAAGGCAGGTCAGGTTGCACTGATGCTGTCAGCTCGCAACGGACTGGGCACAGTGCTGTGGTACAAAGACACAGAGGCTGTGTGCTTGTGCGTGGCGATCTGTGTGTGTGTGCGCGCGTGTGTGTGTGTGTGTGTGTGTGTTATTTGGGGCAATGGTGGGGCGATGTATATGTGTGTCTGAGTGTGGTTGTCATATACTGGAGTGCGTGCGTTTGACGTGAATTACGGTTATGAATGCTGACACCACGTAAGTGTGTGTGTGTGTATGTGTGTGTGTGCATGTGTGTAGGTGCTCATAAGCCTGTGTCTTGGCATACGTGTGTCTTGCGTGCACATGCTGGAGAATTACTGACATATGACTAAGAGTGTATACACAGTCGGTAATAGTATGGGGCAGGGGACTTCACTGGGCACTTTTCCAGGGCCTTTAGGGTGAAAGGTCAAACTCTAAAATGTTTATGTGTGGCCCTGTGAAGTGAACTCACCAGTGGTTCTGGTAACCCCCTCCATACCTGAATGACTCCTGAATGTGTATTTACGCAGGCAGAGCTTTGGGCCTTGAATGATTGCCTGATGGTGTTTATACAACACTGTCTCCCAAGTTCTACATCAACAGCTACAGGCACATTGTGTTGGTTTCATGTCGCTTTGAGTTTGGTCACATTCTGACTTTTATGTGTGTGTGAGTGTGTGTGCCTGTCTGCGTGTAGGTGTGTGTGTGGACTGAACAGTGAACACAGGAGTATAAACAACGGTATTGTCCACAAAAAAATGACTTTCATGAAGCCAAATTCTCTACAAACAGAATGGAACATTGTGTTCAGTACTCCACAGATCTCCTCAAGCATGGGAATGATGAGGGCTGAGGAGAACAGAGAGCAAAGTAAATCATCCAATCAGGTGCCTCCCAGCACGTGACAAAGGTAGTGGTAGAGAACAAAAGGCACCAAGATAGAGGTGTCAAACTTCTGCCTGTGAGGATTAATTTGGTGTTTTCTTCTGACAGTTATGACAGTTGTGATAATTAACTTCAGCTAAATGGAATGCATTTGTGCATACACGCACAAATCACACCACCTCACTCCAACAGCTTGCATGTCAGTCTAGAAGGAAAAGGTTGTCTCATTGTATCAAACCTCTTCCTCATCTTCAATGACAAAAACGGGTTGTCATGAAAACCCCATAAGTGATTTTTTGTTTGTTTCTTGGCATGGCCAGGATACGTATAAGGAAAAAATAAGTATTTTATAACTTAATTTGAGGACGTTTTTGTTTTCTCACAAATACCCTCATGCATGCCCTCAGTATTTCATAAATTTCCTGGTACAATATTCTATTTATTTTGACTGAGCTATACAACCAATCATGTACCCAACCACTAAGGAGAATTTGGGTTATGAAAGACTATTCAGGAGTGTGGGGGTCGTGCTTTGGAGGCCCTAGGTTGGACAATGTGACCCACAGATGCACTTACCAATGGCTAACTGTGTTTAAGCACTGGCCTTTGAGGTTCTGCTGTCACCAATCAGTGCAGAGGTAATTGGATTCAGTCATTCTAGGACTAATAACCTGGACGTGAACTGAAGTATTGGCTACCTGATACTTGCTGGGACACACCTTGAAAATATACACTAGCTTGCTTAATTTAACACATAACACACACACAACCTTATAAATAACATGTATTTGGAGAACACCTACAAACAGATACATATACAGATAGACATTGTACACACAAGCATGACGAAGGAAGAAAGAACCTTTATTTGCAATGTATGTCAATGCTTTTCCATTCGAATAATTAGACAGTTTTGGAATACAATACAAACAAATGACAAAAAATCCTTGATTTTGTCCTGTGATCAACATAGTCACAAGTCTAAGGTTTGAAGACCTAAGATTGAAGCCAGGTCATGATCCAGGAGGGAGATACAGACAGATCAGTTGTCACAGGTAGAGAGCTGGTCCTCCAGAGGGGACTTTGAAAACTACAAAGCATGAACACATACTCGCCGTCCTAAGAGAGGGAAGGTGGGAAAGAGAGGAAGGCGGTACTGAGGGGATGAGACCAAAAAGAGGAGAGTGGACTGAGAAAGTTAGAGAGGAGGAAGGGATGAGTGGATATGGAACAAGATGGGGAACAGAAATGGTGAGACAACCACAGGAAGAAGATTGACCTTCTGTAGAAACATACTGAACTGCTGATTCTGAGGTGTGGTTAAAGATGGCATCTCACCTTATTTTCCTTACATGGAAAAGGGTTTTATGTTGTCTACACCTTTAAAACATACCAAACAACAATTTGGGGATCACACTACACATTGTATTGGGACACTGGAGTCTCCAGACCACTAGGCGATTATCACTGGCCTATAGCCTGTGTTTGATATAGCTGCATTACCATTGGGGCTAAGGAGTTCATTACCGCTATTCTATAGACTGTGAGGCCATTCTCAAGCCTCCCACCTCACACCCCTGAACAGACAGATGAGTCTTCACACCTCTTCTGCGGCCCTTTCCCCCCTTTGCCTTCCCACCCTCTTTCCCTTTCTCCCCTCCTCCCTCTCTCTTTTTGCTCTCCCTCCCTCTATTTTCAATTCCTCCCCATTACTCCGTCTCTCTCACTCCCTTTCCTTCACTCCGTCGCTCCTCGCTTGGCGTCCTTTTCACGCTTCCTCCAGCTCCATCTCTCTCTCTCCCTCTCTCTCTCTCCCTGTCTCTCTCTCTCTCTCTCGGAGGTGCTGATCAATTCACAGTCTCCCTGGGAGGTGTGAGACTCTTTCCCCCCACACCATGTGATTGGCTGACATGTGACACACCTCACCTCCTCCTCGCTCCTCCTCACCTCCCCATCTCCTCCTGTGTCTCTGCAGTAGGGGTCAGGGACGGACGGACGGGCAGATGAGGGGGGGTTCACCTTCATGCATTTGCTAGTTGACCCACCAGATGAAAATCACACTCCTCCAGGAGACTCTTTTTTCATTAAGTTATTCGTTTGCTCATTCGCCCTCCCCCCCCCCTCTCTCAATCCTGTCTCCGTTTCACTGTCCCTATCTTGTGCTATTTGTCTCTCCTCTCCAGAGTATCTGGTATGCCATTAGCACACCTAAAATAATAGCACAGGTGGCATTCTGTAGCTAGGTGGAAAGAGAGGGGGAGAGAGAGAGAGAGAGAGAGAGAGAGAGAGTACAATATTCTATTTATTTTGACTGAGCTATACAACCAATCATGTACCCAACCACTAAGGAGAATTTGGGTTATGAAAGACTATTCAGGAGTGTGGGGGTCGTGCTTTGGAGGCCCTAGGTTGGACAATGTGACCCACAGATGCACTTACCAATGGCTAACTGTGTTTAAGCACTGGCCTTTGAGGTTCTGCTGTCACCAATCAGTGCAGAGGTAATTGGATTCAGTCATTCTAGGACTAATAACCTGGACGTGAACTGAAGTATTGGCTACCTGATACTTGCTGGGACACACCTTGAAAATATACACTAGCTTGCTTAATTTAACACATAACACACACACAACCTTATAAATAACATGTATTTGGAGAACACCTACAAACAGATACATATACAGATAGACATTGTACACACAAGCATGACGAAGGAAGAAAGAACCTTTATTTGCAATGTATGTCAATGCTTTTCCATTCGAATAATTAGACAGTTTTGGAATACAATACAAACAAATGACAAAAAATCCTTGATTTTGTCCTGTGATCAACATAGTCACAAGTCTAAGGTTTGAAGACCTAAGATTGAAGCCAGGTCATGATCCAGGAGGGAGATACAGACAGATCAGTTGTCACAGGTAGAGAGCTGGTCCTCCAGAGGGGACTTTGAAAACTACAAAGCATGAACACATACTCGCCGTCCTAAGAGAGGGAAGGTGGGAAAGAGAGGAAGGCGGTACTGAGGGGATGAGACCAAAAAGAGGAGAGTGGACTGAGAAAGTTAGAGAGGAGGAAGGGATGAGTGGATATGGAACAAGATGGGGAACAGAAATGGTGAGACAACCACAGGAAGAAGATTGACCTTCTGTAGAAACATACTGAACTGCTGATTCTGAGGTGTGGTTAAAGATGGCATCTCACCTTATTTTCCTTACATGGAAAAGGGTTTTATGTTGTCTACACCTTTAAAACATACCAAACAACAATTTGGGGATCACACTACACATTGTATTGGGACACTGGAGTCTCCAGACCACTAGGCGATTATCACTGGCCTATAGCCTGTGTTTGATATAGCTGCATTACCATTGGGGCTAAGGAGTTCATTACCGCTATTCTATAGACTGTGAGGCTCATTCTCAAGCCTCCACTCACCCTGAACAGACAGTGAGTCTTCACACCTCTTTGCGGCTTTCCCCCTTTGCTTCCCTCTCTCAGTCCTTTCTCCCCTCCTCCCTCTCTCTTTTGCTCTCCTCCCTCTCTTTTTCCCTCTCTCCTCCCTCATTCTTTCCCCCCTCCTCTCTCCTCTATAAGTCATTCTATTGCTCCGCTCTCATCCCTGTCCTGCTACATCTGTTTCTCTCTCCATCTCTTCTCTCCTCTCTTCTCTCCCTTTCTCTCTCTCTCTCTCTCTTCGGAAGGTGCTGATCATAAAGTCTCCCCTGGGAGGTGTGAGATCTTTCCCCCCACACATGTGAATTGGCTGACATGTGACCACCTCACATCTCTTCCCCTCTCCTCACCTCCCCATCTCCTCCTGTGTCTCTGCAGTAGGGGTCAGGGACGGACGGACGGGCAGATGAGGGGGGGTTCACCTTCATGCATTTGCTAGTTGACCCACCAGATGAAAATCACACTCCTCCAGGAGACTCTTTTTTCATTAAGTTATTCGTTTGCTCATTCGCCCTCCCCCCCCCCCCTCTCTCAATCCTGTCTCCGTTTCACTGTCCCTATCTTGTGCTATTTGTCTCTCCTCTCCAGAGTATCTGGTATGCCATTAGCACACCTAAAATAATAGCACAGGTGGCATTCTGTAGCTAGGTGGAAAGAGAGGGGGAGAGAGAGAGAGAGAGAGAGAGAGAGAGAGAGAGAGAGAGAGAGAGAGAGAGAGAGAGAGAGAGAGGGAGATGGAGATAGGGAGAGAGAGTTGCATGTGCGCTGGTGATGAGTTTGTATCCATCCATGGGTTTAGCACACCCTGATAGCAGCAATACTGCCTGTGACCCGGTGACCGGTTGTACAATGTGAAAATTGAATGGTGGTATTCAGAGACTAATGGATCTGTTATTACACTGTGTACTGCATGTGCATGCACGTGCAAATCTATTGAATTGGAAATGTATGTTATATTGGCCAAATCTACAGTGAGAGAAGATTTCAGCACGTTTGCAGTATCATTTGTCAGACTTATTAAATCAATTGTCTTGAGTGTGTGTTGGTTAGCATGCATTTTAAGGAATAAACCATTCATGAAAAAGCATAATATAGCCAAACAAGATGTTGTCATAATGTGTGCCACATGCAAAGGGAATACATCTGATGCCAGCCTATAACAAACCTGTTATTCTCAACATGAAAACAGGACATTTTCTCATTGAGGTGTAAACTCCAGGTCAGAAAATAGCCAATGTTCCATTTTATATTTTTAATGAGATAGTTGCTCATGTTCGAACTTAGAGCTTAAAGTACAAATGATTCACAGAAAATAAATCCCACGTAGGTCTGGAATGAACCTGTCAAAATGAGTTGGTCATCTACATCTCTCTTCACGAGTAATGCAATTTCCTTTAACTCCAGTAGAAGGCGCAAATGATTAAACATTAATGTGCGGGCAAGAGAGGAGCCCTCAAATAATCAAGATTGTCAAAGAAGACGCAAAAGTAGACAGTATTTATGAAGAGGCATTGCAGTGTATTTTACTTTTTTAAACGGTCCCTCTTCCTTTCAAAATGTATGCAAATGCATATAGTATTATAGTTTGTATGATTATATAATGAATATACTTTATTGCAACACCGGCAAATTATTTATAGAAAGTTCTTAAACGCTATTTGCGGAATCTCTTCCGTTTAAGGACGTTTTGTAAATTTAGCAAATGGTTAGATATTCGCTTTCTGCATTTTAGTAGGCCTATGACTTCTTCATATTGATGTTCACACTATGTAATATTTAAAATGTGTTTTGCATGTTATTGAAAAGTTTTCATCCAAAACTATTTAATCGGCATGACCATTGAAGTTATTTTGCTTCTTTTTTTAGGTTGAATGTTTCACTTTAAGTTACACAACACAAAGTATGATTCTCTATTATGTTGCATGATCCTTAACTTCCCCATTAACCTAAAGCAAATATTATGAAAATTCGTTTCCACGATGTTGAATTTCTTTCATTAATCCCTGCCTACATTCTAACGTGTGATAGATAGCAGCTGATGAGGTTACGTCTTTACCAATATAGCGGATCGTGAGCTATAAAACTTAACAAACGGAGAAATACAAGGCTCAATTTTTCTCAGAAAACTTTCTAACTAATGATAGAGAGCAGAGCTCACTGCGGACTGGACTTAACGGATCTCAACACGTTTGGGAGCATTGCTTCAGGGCAGTAAAAGGTTTGACCTCCGTTTGACTCCTGAACCACAACGCCAGTTGCTTTATATGGTCTACCGCAAACGCGCAGAAGGATAGAGCAATCATCAGCTATAACAAATACAATAGATAACTACTCATTATTTAGTCAACATTGTGTAAATTATTCACATTTCTGCGAAGAGAGTATTGTACCTGTGTCATAATTCGAAAATGTAAAATTTACAAAACTCTTTTTTTATTTTGCCTGTCTTATTTATATTGACTCATGTACAAAATTTGCGTAGCATTGTCTTAAAATAGGCAAAAGATAATTTGTTCTCTCAAAGGGCCTTGTCACTTCATTTTCAGCATGTGGTCAATTAAATAGCCAACAACGATTGTTGTTCAACTGAAACTTCTCCTTCCTGTTATTTTTCTATTCCAGCAGACAAACTATGTTTGTGTTCTCTTTGTCAAATGTGCTGTCCATTCAGATTTGACTGCTGAGTAATATCCACTGATTTCATTATGACTCAACCAACATCATCGGAAAGCGGATTAACAAGAAACTATAGTATTTCTCCGTCTTGCAGTACGCTAAAATGCGCTGACTCCCAAGAAAACCAAAGAGTGCAAGTCCGTGCCCCTGCTGTGGTCTACGGCGTCCCTTACAGACGCTAATTGAAGCAACATAATTACTTTATAATGCCATTCTAGTACTTTGACAGCAGTTAGGCGTTGATGTTATTCGTCCTTCATGTCAATTTGTCTTGAGCCTTATTTAGAGGTGGGTTAAATTAGTGTTTGCAGTGATATAAATAGCAACAATCCTGAAAATGTTGTTACTGATATCAGATTGCATTCTTGCATTGTTCAACGACTGTATTTTGTCATCAAATATACTTATTTGAACTGACGCATTTTTTATTTAGTCTAATCATTTGAGGTACTATATTACCTTTCCCACACAAACACTGTTCTAACAGTTATTACTGCACTTCAGTAAACAACTTGAGACAACAGCTGCGATACTTACCCATTATTTACTGTTTGGAATAGCGTTTGAAACTTAGTCGTGTTCACTGCGCCAGATCATCGCGCCAAAGTTAGTTAATATAATCTTAATAATCCAGTATGACTCTCCTTGAATTCCTCGCGGTAGTGTGGCTTCGTAGCTTTTCCACAGAACGCGTTACACCGTCTGCCCCGAGCTCCGCTGGTCGGTGGAGGATTTAATAGTAATTTCATGCCTGTAAATTTGAACGTTGGATCCCAGCGCTCGGATGGTACCTCGGGAATCACTGAATGTGTGAAGCTTGCATTATCTGATATGACACTGTTGCTGGCTCTGCAGCATTATGATCGATGACAGATGCTTCTCAGGCAAACTTCAAACACCTTGTCACCGGGGCATTTGAAATAACAGTTGCGAACAGTGACGGCTTAGTCTAATCATAAGATAGAGACGTTGCCCACTCTTTTGGCATTCATTTGAAATGATCTTTGAGAAGATAGTCTAAAAGTATGTTCAGAAATGTAACGTTGCCTGTGCTCAGCAAACTACAGAGGCACACCGATCCTAACTGGAAAAGGCCTAAATTAAATTTGGTCAATTTTTCTGTATGCTGTGCTAGAGTGTGCTATGTGATCTAGGATATGAGAGCCGCTGAGCTGCAACACTTGACACTCCATATATTGATTCATACTTTTAATGAAGCCAGTACCTACAGGTATGTTCTTGGAACTATCCGTCTCTTGCATCATGGCGTCACTTTATGTAGGATAATCAATTACAGGCTATTAGCATATCAATGGTTTAATATAGGCCTACCTATTTAGCCAGCAATCATTTTCCTAAGGTCATGATGAGTGAGACATATTATATTGAATTGCAGTACAGAAAAAAAAGTTATTAGTCTAACATATTTTGAATGCAAATTGACATCTTCAGAGATGTGAGTGTAACTTATGTAAAATATTGGAAATTAGAATAAGAAGGTGTGTACACGCACGCGCGCGCGTGAGTGATACAGAGAGAAACAGATATAAAAATCCTTATGTGTTTTGATAAATATTTAGCTATTTGGTGAGGGTATTTTTCATATGTGGAAAAAAAGGGTTTTCATTTTCATGTAATGTTTTGCTGTCCACCTACTCGTCAATGTGGGCTAAAACAATCAATCACCTCAGAATTGATCACTTTGAGAGCCAATAGGGGGCTTGCAGTACACTACAGCGCTTCCATTGGACACCTCTCCCTCTCAGAGAGTGTGCTGAAGCTTGGAGCGACCCATTCCGTGCTGGTGTGGGGGTATAAAGACGTATTGTAGCTGTCTGAAACGGGATAAACCTTTCTCTTTTGGATTTTAAATCGTTTACTCTTCCAAAATAAGAAACCTAGCTTTAGCCTACTCAAACAGTTATCATGGAAGAAACGGCAGAGGCAGATAATAGTGTGATACGCCCATATACTTACTAGAAAATGTGTTTACCGGGAGCATGACATGAGAAAGTTGGATCCAGTGTGTCTTGCATTCTAAGATGATGCAAAGACTGCGTGTACTGACATAGGCTAACTATAAGACCTGCCTTAAGTTGGTCTCATTGGCCTCAGATTTATGTCATTAAGATCATTCAAACCTACGATGCCTAACAGACGGTAATTTCATAATCTTTCTTGCAAATAGGCTACCAGTTTTAATTAAGCATGCAATGCTTTTTGAGGGAATGTGCTATGGAGGATGACGTGAAAGTTTTACTTTTCAGCCCAGTGGGAGATTTTTTTCTCAAAATAAAGATGAGTCTTTTTACTTTTACAGTTCAAGAAACATATTCTGCACACACTTGAAATAATTCTATACAGGATTAGATTTAATGGGATTTGGGTTATGACATTGTCGGTTTAATAAAATGTGTATTCACTAGACACCATAGTCATCATTATACTAAATGATACCATTGGTGTTAAAAAGTCAAGAAGACATTTTTATGTAAAATGCATTATATCATATCATGAGTATGCTTGATTAATTTACATATAGGCTAATGTACAGCGTACAAATACACAATTGAGGTATTCTCCCAGTGCGTAATGTGGGGCTCGTCCACCACCGACAGAGCTACTAGGGTCCTCTCAAGTCACCCCCCTCCGTTCGGCTCGACTTGATGTAGCCCATTGCATTGTGTAAGACGCGACCTGTTATGGCCACCACTACTTCCGGGTTTCAGCAGTCTGGTCCAGATCCACTCCTCAGTCGCGCTCAGCACACACTCATTGTACACAAACTGGCAAGCGGCTCACACACAGCATCGATCGTGGCTCCTTTAAGAAAGACTAAGCCAGAATTATCACCCCACCTCCTCTTGATCTCCTTTAGAAGCTTTTGCATAAAATATCAACTCAGGATCCGAGACTGATCAAAGAAACCAGAGAGCTTCATTTTTGTGTGCGTTTGATTATTAACATTTGGTGTGCGAATCCGTGGAAGCGCGCGGCGGATCATCATTCATTCGGTACTTTGACAAGCCTTGCGTTTGATTGACAGCCGGAGTGGCAAAAAGCCATGAGACTCGCTAGTTTTGTTTGAGGGGCATTTGGAAAAGAAGACTGGTTCTCGTTCTGTCGCTGTCCTGTGGATAGCCGAGGACCTATTCACCTCGCTCGAGCTGAACTTGAGCAGAAGTGGCTGACTTCATCCCCCTGGAAAGAAATACGGATTTTGTGAAAATATTTTCCATTTGGATTTTGAGTGTTAATTTCTTCTTCATCCTGGCCACATAGGGGATATATCTGAAGCTAAAGGAAGAAGAGGGAGTGAGGAGGGCTATGGCGCAGAGGGTACGTAGGCTATACCGAAAAGTTTCAGTCACCACTATGGTAGAATAGAATGCAAGGCTGAACACTGTAACGTGGACAATGACAGGCGCTCACGGGGAAACTTTCTCTCGTCTTGTACGATGGACAGCATACATTGTTTTGCATCTTTAGCTCACTATTACGCACGGACGCACATGTTTACTTCACGACGACCAAGCCAGACTTGGGACGTGAGAAGTGTGTTTAGAGCTGATTTTTCAAATAGGTTATTACCCATATCTGACGAAATGTGGGTCGATGAGACAAAACAAAATCCTTACTGTTGTCTGAAAGTCAATTGGACACATTTTACAGTTTATGAACATTTATAGTAGTCGCAGGGCTGTATCACTTAAGCATATTCTAAGCCCTTTAGACACCATGTCACGCATATTTATACTAGTACTTCTGGGGGAATTTTTAGGCAACTAATGTGTTCCAGAACATGGAATATTTGCATACTCCTATGAAAATCTTTTTTTAGCAATGACGTGATGACCTATACATTGATTCATATACTCCGGGGCTACTCTATTAGGTGACAGGCTCTTCGTTTTTAAATGAAGTGTCAACAATTGTAAAGTAGAGATCCCACTTCTATCGGTCTGAGACCTTTTGCTTGGTTGTTGGGCACTAACAACAGTATCACGCTGATTTGCACCTCTCAGAGTTTAGAGTCTTAATGTTAGGCTTTGTGCAAACGCTTTTACTCTCAATCTCGCCCACATGCTATCAAAAAGTATTAATAATTAAATCAACTAATCAATTCGTTAAAGAAACATGATCCATATTTTTGATTTTTTTTGTTATGAAGTGAGCTTTTCTCAACACGTTAGGTATTCAGATGTTGTCTACATTTGGTGGGACTATCTTAAGCAATAGTCAAATAATTACACATTTTATATATGAAATTGTCATGAGAAAAGTTGTGTTGACATAAATCGTCAACCTGAGAAACAGAACAACTATTAACTTGCGTTGTTTGAAGAGCTTCTAAAATATATACAATTGAGTATGTGAAAGTCTATGCAAAATCATCATAACAATAATTCACCTAAGCTTGCAAATTATTTTATTGAATTTCAATGAAAAGCCATTGACTTGTTCTGTAAATCCCAAACGCATAGTCTCTGAATGTATTTGCTTTAAATGTTTAACATAGTGTACAGGTCTTAACAGGCTTTTCACTCGTTTAAGGCCCATCTGTTTCTGTTTTACTGTTCTGCTTAATAGAACAGCCTATTTTACAATTATTTAATGACAATTAAGTTTAAGAACAGTACTGGCCATGTAAAAGATGGCCATCAAACTAATTTACTTTGGTCAAAATCCATAGCTTTACCCAAATTCCAGCCTACTTGCTGTTTTTAAATTTATTTTATGGAAAATGACTATTCATTGCATACACGCGTTTGTTGTGTGCAGTACGAAGATTTGCCCCACTACGGAATGGATGGAGTGGGCATACCGACAACCATGTACGGGGACCCGCACGGCGCCAGGTCAATGCAAGCGGTCCACCTGAACCACGGGCCCCAGCTGCACTCGCACCAGTACCCGCACTCAGCTCACACTAACGCCATGCCGCCTAGCATGGGTTCCTCAGTCAACGATGCTCTCAAAAGAGATAAAGACGCGATATACGGGTAGGTGTAGCCCATGGTAAACTTCATATCTCATGGGACGTGTTCTTGATTCATTTGCGTTTCACTCTGTGTTCAGCAGCGAAAAGGATGTTTTAAGGCAAAAAGATTGTGAGCAGGACAATGCCATGACACAAACTTAAGTCTATACCCTGTTAACTGTTACTGCCTTACAAGATGCATAACCTAGTCGTTGTAAATAATAAAACACAGTTAAAAATCAACAAAGTAAACTAATCTGCATAAAGTCTCTTGCTTATGATGTCTTGAGAATTTTGCCAAAATGTTTTAGGATAGAATGCACATTTAAAAAAAATAGATCAATCCCATTTCAGACACACTTGTTAAGTTTGTATGATCAGAAACGATAGGATCCGAACTCCATACAGCAATCTTTAATTTGATTAGTTCGTTTTAATGTCAAAGGACAAAAGTTGCCTGAACACAAATTGTACCTTAAATTATGCTGTTTAGTCGTTAAGTCCTATTTTTTCAAAAAGGTTATTGTACTGCAACTACAATTTCCATTGTCACAAAGGCCTACAATTATGCGTAACATACTTCTATAGTCTAAGTAAGAAGACTGACAGAAGACAGAAGTATATAATATAAACTATTCTGGAGACAACGGCATCCATGTGGCTCAAATGAACTCATTTGAAAGTTTGAAAAAACAAAGACTATAGTGCAGCCTATCAGTATATTAGTCATATACGTACATGCAATGCGTTCAGCTTCTTTTTAAACGCATATGTATACTTATATATACTTTTTTTTAAACATACGCTGCAGTCCCCATGGGCAAATTGTTGAGAGTAGCATGACTGGGTAAATCTAGTCTGTAGTCTTCTTGACCCCGACGGTGTTCTCTCTGGTGACATTTGCTATTGTGTTTGATTCCAGGCACCCCTTGTTCCCCTTGCTTGCACTGATTTTTGAGAAATGTGAATTAGCGACTTGCACGCCCAGAGAGCCCGGAGTGGCGGGAGGCGACGTTTGTTCATCGGAATCTTTCAATGAAGACATAGCTGTATTTGCAAAACAGGTCAGGAAGTTTTTCCATAGGCAAAATGAATCAAATATGTATGTCCACAGTTTGACTTCTGTCTAAAACAGTAGCCTACTTCTTTATTGACGACTCCCAAATTCATAGGCCTAAGAAAAGATGCACATTTGCAAACGTTATAATTGATCCATGTAGTATTTGGTACAATTTATGGATGTTTATGTAGGTCATTGATGGTCACATTCATGTGCCCAATTTTCAAGATGTATAGCCTAAATCAATGTTTCTTTTTTTAGATTCGGGCAGAAAAGCCACTATTTTCATCAAATCCTGAGTTGGATAATTTGGTAAGATAAACGACGATTTTACAATACAATGAGAGGCTTCAGAATTGTTACTGGGTGTTACACTTGTTTAAACATGAGACGCTTTTTGTTCTTCAAAGTATACATTAAGCTATTCTTAAAAATGAATTGTTTGATTTCCTGACAGTCTCCCTGCAGTGTCTCTGTAGTGTGTTTCTTGGTTTGCCATTAGAAGGCTTTGAACTCATTTCAGTTATGAAAAGTTGCTACGCTATAGTTTGCATGTGTAAAGATCATGCATTTTGTCAAAGCATATTTTAGAAATATATCATAGATTCACATGAGAGGGCCTAATGTCAGGCGTGCGTAACACTGCACTTTTGTCCCATAAGCGATAAGAATAGAATATAGGCTATTACACATTACGTGCCTGTTGCATGCAGATAAAGTAGGCTACGCATTTTTTTTTACATATTGTCTTTATTTTTCAGATGATTCAAGCCATTCAAGTTTTACGATTTCATCTTTTGGAGTTGGAAAAGGTAATATTCCCTCTCTATTTCTGGTCAGCGCTGTGCCCCAGACCTATGGGCAACATTTGCATAAATGTATTTTTGCTAGTCGGTTATAATTACCGTCAAAATCAATCATGAGGCATATATTTCTCTTCCACATTTAATCACTGAGCATGCTGTTCCCAACTGAAATTGAGATGTGCGCCAATTTTACTCTTCGTGTCCTGATGAAATCATATGAATTATATGCAAGGTGAATGAAATAGCCTAACTGTAGGACGATGTAATTGTCACTTGGACGAAGTCAGAGCGTGGTTTGATGAATTAGAGGTCGATAAGTTTTAACCTATCTCATTGATGGCATGCACGACTTTTCATTATTTGACAATAATTTACGAAAACAACTTCATGTTCATGATTTTAAATGTGCTTTATGCCCGTGAACCTGTTGAGGTCTGGGTGGTAACGTTATATATAATAATATGGCTATAACTTTACACGAAGAGCATTATTGAATTTCCTAGCGTCATTGTGGCAAGATGCAATGCTTTTATCTTGGAGTATGTAGATGAAATTAAACAGTTTCCCTTAAATGTCAGTCAAGCGGGTCACCCGTCTAATGGCCACAACCTGGGGCTCTGATGAATTCAACACGGGTATTGAGTGCGTTATAGCCTCTTGTCACTCTCAATTTCCGCCGATATCTTTATTTTTCGTGGAGATTAAAGTTATATAGTACTTCATAGACTGTATTCATAATGTCACTTGGGATTGCAATGCAACACGTCCAACCATAAACCATTGGGGTAATGTTCTGCATCAAAGGGGTTGTGATCCACATGCCAGTATTTCCTGTGATGTCCCTTTTAGTGATTGTGGTGCACCCCTCTCCTGTTTTCAGGTACACGAACTCTGTGACAATTTCTGTCACCGGTACATCAGCTGCTTGAAGGGCAAGATGCCCATCGACTTAGTCATAGACGACAGAGAAGGCGGATCAAAATCAGACAGCGAGGAAATCACAAGATCATCGGGACCTCTTGATCAGGTAGGCCTACACCCCCCTCCTCATCCTCCCTTTCCCTCACCCACACTCTCTCTTTCTCTCTCTGGCTATTCGGCATGCCTTCTGGGTCACTTCGCCGCCGCGCTGCTATTTGCATATGATTAAGACCGTTTTAGATTCCATCGGAATGAAAATTTTCTGAATAATGTTGCCATTATTGGCCCATTAAGGGTTGATCCCGGAACCGACCTGCGAAGATTAGCTCGAAAAAGCATCGCCATAAACTTGACCTGTTTCATGTCGATTTTAATTTAGTCCCTCTCCCTTTTCTTCTCTCCCCTCCTCTCAGTTTTAATAAAAACGAAACGTTATCAGTACATTTCTATTACCCCTCAGTCAATGTTGACTTTATGGTTGGCAGGAGACCTATCTCACTCAGACTGTAGAGGCTGCGCTTATAGGTGTCTTGCATTGCTGTAGTTCGCGGTTCATTTCGTGCCTTGTCAGTATTTTTCTCAGACATTAATTCAAGGGTTATGAAAGTCCCTGTTTGCTCTGATCCTGACCGGTGCGAGATCCAATGACAAGACGGTTATGTTTGAATGCATGGCAATGGGTATTATAGGTAGATTAGGAAATGTTTCCTTTTGTGAGACCCAGCAGTAGTGATATCACAGATAACCACATCCTTCATTATGTGCTCCAGTGACTGTTTGCACTCGAGGGACATTGTAGTGCGCGCAGGCATGACCCTAATGGTCCGCGCTGCCGTTAAATAATGATAACAGCTATGATGATTAGAATTATGCAAATGTTTGCGTAGTAGATTCTATATCATTAATGCTGCCATACTTATAATTGTAGATATGTCTTTTCACTTAGCAAGCTATTTTTTCAAAATCATCTCTGGGCGCAGCAAGGGATATATGGCTACCAATGAGGGGGAAAAAACAAGTGCCCAAATTAAAGGGATTAGCGGGAAAGACCGACATAAAAAGTAATGAAGCGATTAGGCTAAATAATTTAAATCCGTGGACTTCCATATGGTTGAGTGGCCGGCTAGAGCGGCGGCCTGTTGTAGTTCTCCGGAGAGAGCTTAGCCACCAGCTTTTATGTTCTTTGGTGAATAGCTGGGCTAGCAGCGCCATTCATGGCCGAACTGGGACCAAAATGGAACAGCCCCCGCCCGCAAGCCTCCTCAGTCCCAGCCCCTATGAATGATTATGCTAATGAACAGATCGTCCCGAAGATAATACTTCATTTAATTCAAAAGCAGAATTAAATAACATGATGCCAATTGTGCATTTAAGTGTTCCTTTGAAGGGTTGTATTCTTCAGGGAGGCAATTGTTAAGACGTTTTGCATATATAGTTTAACATACAGAAAGCTATACTATGGACATGGAAATAGACTGTCTAAAACCCCTGGGTTTCTAGGTATATGAAGCAAATTATGTTGTGCTTGCGGGCACTGATTCGGATCTTTAATTGACTTTACGATGAAGACATGGCCTATTTTAATATAGCCTAATGGTCGTACACTAGCCTAAATATCGAGGCCAATATTGTAGACTGTGTTAGGCCTAGATGTTTATCTCTGCTAGCGGGGTCTAGACCTAACTTGAAGTGCTAATTTGCATACTGGCAAACTTTTTGATAGACCTGAAAGGGAAGATATCAAGTCTAGATATGTAGGTCTCGTGCAACGATCCATAACCTGAACGCAGTTCAGGACAGGCCCACTAAGGCATCGCATCTCTGCAAAACGTTTGTTAATGACTGCAATATGTCACTCATTTATAGGAGTTGCTGCTGAATTCAGTCAACATCACCTAAATATTCGGTGTTTATTATTTTTGTGAGACTAATGTGGTTGCGATTGTTACTGGTTGACACCCAACGAGTTTGCGTTGTGTGTGCATTATCTTGTTCCATATGTATATAACATATGCCCTCGGGTATAAAGTTGAATTGGACTAGGAAAATGTTGAGAATTTGCACAAAAACTATGTTAACAAGAGGGAGAAATGCAGGCTCATTTATTCATAAACCAATTTATTCCAGCGAGGCGACTGTTGCAGAAAAAACGTCAGAGGGGAAAATACTAGGCTGTTTTGAATTGATTAAACTCGAAGGTCCGGCACTACTGACTTTCTAGATGTGCACCAAGCATGGTTTCAATAATGTTCCGACTGTTTCATTGTTCTTCTCCATATTGTTATTCTAGACTCACATAGTTTATGTAGGAGGCTAACGAACGACGCAGGCCCCTATCCATAGTGCTGAGCATAGCTGAGAGGCGGGCGGAAGAGTCAGAGTCTCTGCGCTGGCTTGTGAATGTAGCCGAGCCAGTTTGGGCTCACCCTTCTCTTCCTGGATGCATGTTTGTCCGTGTCTTTGTGTGTGTGTGTATGTGTGCATGTGTGTGTGTGTGTGCATATGTGTGTGCCAAAGTGTAAGAGCACACATGCACATTTGTGCGTGTGTGTGTGTTTGTACTTCGGGCTGAACTGATAAATGCAGCACCCCCCTCAGGTGCGATGTGAGTGGAGTGACTGGTTAGCTCCAGTTGGGATTCCTTAACCCATTACTTGCCTCTCCCTAGACCTTTTCCAATACATAGGCTGCTCATTACAGCCTCCTGATATCTTTCGTTAAAGACTATTGTTTTGTAAACGCATGGATGGCCAAAGGTACCCATACCATATTCAGAAGATACTAGAAGGACATTTGTTCATAACCTGTTTTCATAGTTTTCACACACCCACGCACATATATTTCCAGGCCTGATTTTAAGGGAGAAGTTGGAGGTGTTCCCAAGGATCCACAGTACGGCGTTTGCACAGTTGTGTTTAATTGCATAGATAGCACAAGGAGGGGACACGGCACTTTGCTAATGAACTCTGAGGGCTCAAACCCTAGTGTGTTGAGTTGACTCCACTAACAGTGTAGAGGACTCACTCTAAATCTAGAGAGCTCTTCTCCTAAATTGAGGTACACAGGCTGAAGTGGGGCTGAGAATAATTGGAATACAATCGTTTTTTTCTCTTCCTTTTGCTGGTTCTGGACTGAAGAGGTTTGAAATTATTAGCAAAATGTACTCGACGGTCATATTGTTTGGATTTTGAATTGAAAGGGATTCTCTTTATTGTGAGGGAATTGCTGAAAATTGAATTGAACAACTAAAGCAATTTTGGGTGGTAGTTTTGGGATCATGATTCAAGAACTGTGATTTATTGTTGAAGGGGCATCAATTGGTAGATCTTGAGTAAAGGTTGGTTCTGTAATTTGTCTCTGTTTTTAAGCCCTATTGTGAGTACACGTCTAATATTTGCAGTATATATTAAATTGTTGTTGATGGGGTTATCAGGGTATTTTCTTTCCAACAATCGGCACTGTTTAGCTGTACAAGTACCGGTTTCCAGGTCATTGGGATCCGGCAATGTTAGTTTAGGTAACTCTGGCGGTCAAAAGGGTGACCTCTTACCCTATGACTCAATGGAAAGCCTGACCGAGGGGGGTCAGCGAGTATTTTCCCTAATCAGAAGGCTGCTATCGCTAATCTCTCCTAGTTGAGTATGCATCAAATTAGGCCAAATTTAGCCTGGCAGACACACTCTCTCCAACTCTCCCTCGTCTCACACAGTTTAGCGCCCATACCCGGGTTCGGAGGACAAAACCTGGTAAGTTATTGCTGTGATTGTTGGTAATGGAAGACTTTGGAGTTGAAAGGAAGAGCGGGTGAGGGTTAGCCCTCCTCTGCACCCCCTGCCGTTCTCCCCGGCCCCCTTTTCCATTAGGAGGGAATGCAGGCGGCTGTTGAGGATTCAACAAGTGATACAAAGACTCGACCACGTGACTTGTGTGTTTTCTTGGTCTCTTCATTATAGTTGCAGAATAGCAAGTAGGGGTGATTCTGATTAAGCAAATTAAGGCCGGGGAGACTTCAAAGAATATGAATATGGGGGAAAGTTTAATATATACATTTGATAACGTTTTCCTCTACAGAACGATGGAGTTTTGTGTGCTCCTCAGTTTAGAAACAGGGTTCATTTGAATAATGTTGGTGAAATGTTGTACAACATGCATTCATATTCAAATGAATTGTGGACATGTATAATATGTTAATAATGAGACCAGCCATTACCATATTATGTCACAGCCTACTTGTATAGTTGTATAGTGACATGGAAATACTTGGATGAAGTAGCTGTGGATGTTTTGGCTCATGTTCTGTGTTATTCAGGATGGGTAGCTGTGGATGTCTCTGAGGCATAGTGGTTTCTTTGGCTAAGTCAACAATAACCTAGCTTAACACATGTGTACTTAGCTAATGGAAAGTTTCTCTCCCTCTTAACCCCCTGCGAGTCGCCTTCAATAGGACTGTCACAAACAGACGTCTCAAAGGGATTCACCGAGAACATCCCAGTGAGCTTCACTCGCTGAGCAAACCTAACAGCAAGGAAACACGAAACGTATCATTACAATGTCTAGTTGTGGGTTCAGATTTTTTTTAAGGGGGGGGGGGGGACATCAAAAAAAGGAAATGAAAAGAAGTGGCTTTGTTTGAGGTTAGAGTTGCAAAGAACACTTCAGTTTGTGTTTATTTGGGTTGAAGTTTGACATGAAAAAGGTTCACAATGTAGACAACCCAGTTTATAGCCAATGTCAGAAAGTGGTCAAGCCTTGATTGGTTTTCACTTTGTGGAATATACACATATAAGTACATGATAAAGCTTTGCTGATTAAGTCAAATATCCCAGCTTGTATTGTAAAGGATAACCCACCAGGTTGCTAAAGCTGGAAACGACCTGAAGGCTCCTTAACGCAGACACACTTGATATGCTCTCGAGAAACCAGCCCCCCCCCCCCCCCCCCCCCCCCCCCACCCCCCCTCCAGCAATTATAAGGTTATATCTGCTTGTCTATTGTTCAAGTGTGGAGAAGAAGGGACTTTAGGAGGGGGTAGGGGGAGTTATTTCTCTTTTCCTTCTCCTTTCTCTTCGTTTTCCCCCCCTTCGCATACCATTATCACCCCCTCTATTCTTTTGGGGGGCACTAACATTGCAGTGTGGGTTTTTAGGGGGAGGAGTGGAAGTAGCAGAGAGGAGGAGAGGGGAGGCTGAAGTCAGACTGAGAGCTGCTTGGCCAGTTATCAGACAAACAGATCTGTGGCTTTATCTTGCCACGGGAGGAAGAAAAACAAACACGAGTTTACAATAGGTACTCTTTCACCCTCTCCCACTCCACCCATCAGGATTCAAGGCGAGCGCTAGAATGGGTTTCACAGCGTAATGGCTGAAACACATGAAATTCTCCTAGATTCTAACTTTCGGGAGTGTGTCAAACGCAGCACTGTTTGTAAGGTCAAGAGTGGCGCAAACAACAAACAAAGCTAACACACCGAAGCATTCTGGGAGGTGGAGTATTCCAACTGTCAGCTTTGATTCATATTTATCTGCACTCTGCGTGTGCAGAGCCTCTTCACATAACTCTGTCAGTGGCCTATGCATATACGATGATTACATTCACACACACTGGCATGGAGAAAATGTAGATATCCATATCATCAAGGGAAGATATTTCGGGGACGAGGGGGCAAGGCAGGACAGCCCTAACCGTTCGCTTTATTATTGTAAATGAATTGGCAAGGCAACATTTCTTGCATGAGTGCTTGTATAATACGGGCCTGGCACTGGGAGGAAGGGAAGCCCTCGCTTCTAAGACGAGGCACAATGAGAATGCATTGAATTGGAATGCCTCACCGATCATAGCGGAATCAGAATTTCCAGCAAGGAAAATCTTTTCATGGCGAATTAGGGTGGCGGAGGGAAGAAAAATGGTAATGAAAAAAAAGGTAGGAGCAGATGACAAACTGTGTTCCCTAGGCTCGGCGCCGCAGATTTAAGAACTTTAGCGAAAGCTACGCAGAATAGAAGGTGGAAAATTGAATTTACTAAACAATTAGGCATTGAATTAATCTACATCCTGCACAGGAGAGAGCAAAAAGAAAAAGCGAGAAGGGAGAGGAGAAAGGGCAAGAAAGGGTGTGATCGAATGGGGGAGAGGTAGAGACTGACAGGAAGGGGGAATTGATTCTGAGAGGGGGGATGTGGGATAGAGAAAAAGGAAACAGTGGCTTGGGAAAGGGATGTCGAAGAGGGGAAAGAATGGTCGACAAGGCAGAGGGCATAGAGAGAGAGAGGGGGAGATATTGAGAGAAAGAGGAGAGAGAGAGAGAGAGAGAGAGAGAGAGATAGAGGGGTGAAAAAGAGACAGAATAAATCCACTGCAGCTCATTAGGGGGAACAGTGAATATATCAAGTGTGTTGTGGTGTGCTGTGGGACAGCTTTTCTCTCATTCTCCCTCCTCTCTCTCTCTCTCTTTCTCTCTCTCTCTCTTTCTCTCTCTTATTCTCAAGCTGCTCCCTCCCACCAGTGACATTCCACCTATCCTCTTGTCTTTCTACTGTTTTCCTTTTCCTTCACCTACTCTTCTTCAAATTGTTCTTTGACTCCTTCCTCCTCTGTCCCTGCCCTTCGTCCTCCTTTCATTTTGTGTGTTATTAACAGACCCGTTCCATTGTTGTAGTCTCTGTGTGTTGGGTGTATGTGTTTTTTGGGGGTGTAGCAGTCAAAATGTGCGTTTGCTAGTGTGTTTAGGGAGTGCCTGGCAGCTACACCATCACTGTTTGTGAGCGTGATCCCATTCTGTCCGAGTCTTCATGAGAACCTGGTGGAACCTTTGTATGCGTTATCGTGCGTGCCTGCTCTCCTGCAGTAAGACAAACGTGAGCTCAGCATTGTGGAATCGTTGTGCTTCAGATCAGGGCAGGCCAAGGCTGCGCTGACCAAGGAAGGGTGTGTTTATAAATAGGTCCACAGTCCCCCTGGAGATGCCACCAGGGCTTGTCTGAGCCCCGCCCACTTTCCCATGGGGCCAAGCTGCCAGCTCCCAACAGGCCAAGCGCTCTTTTTGTTCAATTACAGTTAATGCAATAGTTTGCCATTTACAACCCCACCTCCCCCACCCTACCCCCATCACCCCCACCCCACCTCCGTTCTAATTATATTTTCAAGTGGGATATGTTGCTGGATAATAAGAAAAGAGGGGGGGGGGAAGGCAACATCCCATTTTGCATGTCGAGACACTAGGGGCTTTTATGATATTCAGAGTCCCTGAGGTGCTGTACTGTTCTTTTTGCGGAGCATTGAATAAACAAGTTTTCCTCTTCTTTTTTTCTCCCCAAAAGCAGCAGTTTGTAGGGAGCTGGAGAATCGCTGAGATTAACCGTTTACTCCCAGAGCATGTGTTCTGGATTAGCATGCTTTTGTGATGCTGCATCACTCAAGTACACTCTCCCTTGGCCAAGTTGTGTGCCTGGGTGTGTGTGTCTGTTTTCGAAAAGTTTGGCCGGGAGAAACCTGGGTGCTATTTTTTCGTCTGTCTATATAAAAATGGGAATAATTAAACATCTTTCTAAAGTGTTTATCTTCATTTTTACATTCCTCAGTATGGTTCCATGGATGTTTAGGTATCTGGTCTTCATAGTGGACCAGTTGTTCATTTAATACGTTGTCTACACAGGTATCCCCAAATCTTCCTTATTATCTGCTTACCATAGTCAACCAGACTTTTAGTTGGCCAATATCCCAGTTGGAAGCAGTTTTTTCATTCCCATTGCTTATCTTTCACTTCATGCAGGTCTCTGTCTCTCATTTCGTCACATAACCTTTCAAACTTGACACATATGACATATTTTTACTTAATATCTACCATTATTGTATTTCACAAAACAATAATAACATTACTCACAAACAGTGCAACGAGACACACTCTCACACCAGGCTTGTGGTTGTGTGCATGCATGTGTGCGTGAGAAAACGATGCGTGTGTGTTTCTGATAACGCATTAAGATTCCATTTCCCCTTATTTTCAAGCCCTTTCCTCTCCTTTTCGCTTTGCTAATGTTGCTTTTCAGAGGCACTGAGAGATAAGAGGTAGCATCTGGTTCAGGTTCTGGAGTACACAGTGTCTCTGCATGGGGCAGTGTGAGTGTGTGTGTGTGTGTGCGTGCATGTGTGTGTGTGTGTGTGTGTGTGCGTGCATGTGTGTGTGTGTGTGTATGCGTGAGCAAGTGTATCTGAGGTCTGGTCTCAGTTCGCGTTTGCGTGTTTAAGTGTGTGCGTGCAATTTGCACATAGATGCTTACGTGTGTCTTTAAGATCCCAGTCTTCTTTTCGTTTTTGGATTTGTATACATCTTCCCATCTCAATTTGCCATTTCGTCTTCCTCTTGTTTCCTGACTGACAGTGCTAGCCCTGCCCAGTAGCCCTGCCCAGGTCTGTAACCTCAGTTTAAAGAGGAATTTTAGGGGCCAGTACCCATCCCCCAAGCCTTATTTGATATGTGTTGTGATGTAGTGAGCATTAGTAAACTCTCTATCCCCGGTGTCCCTCATCCCCTTTCACACACTTCCTCTCTTTTCCTCTGGCTCTTGAACACGCACACACATACACACTAGGGAACGGGACTAAGGAGTGTCTTCCTGACTTGCTCTCTCTCTCTCTCTGTGCCTCTCTGTCTTTCACAGACACATACACACACACACAGTATGAAACAGAGCCCCTTTGGTATTCTGTGTCTTGTCATCTTTCAGTTAGTTCCTTTTGGTAAGGGATAGCCAGAGCTGAAAAATCCGTCCCTCCTCCTTTCGCTCTCTCTCTCTCTCTCTCTCTCTCTCTCTCTCTCTCTCTCTCTCGCTCTATCTCTCTCTCTCTCACACACACACACACAGACACACACGCACGTATACACACTCTCGATTCCCCCTCTGTGCTTTGAGCTAGTGTCAGGTTTTGATTCAGTTGTTTGCTTCATACTTTATATGGACTTCAGCGCTGTGATTAAAGCACGCTTGCTTCTCTCTTGTCATTTGCTCTCTGTTTTCCGGCTAGCTCCCTTCCCTCCCTCTCACTCTCTCTCAGGGTCTGGTCTGCTAGGATGACATCACTCTCTGGCTTCGTGCTGGCGTCTCTCTTAAGTCGGAGCTGTTTTGTATTTTCACGTAGTTCCGGTACAGTGCAAATAGAAATGTAAATGTCCGGCCTCTGAGTGGATGGGAGCTGGTTTAGCTCATCGCTGCGCCATTTAAGTATTGTAGCATGACAGTTTGAGCTGAAGTTGCAGTTGGTCCATGGTTTGTTCTGTTGACAGTGTACGCCTGTTTAGTCCAGACTCTGTGCTGGTAGAGACTGACGACCTCCTCATCCCTCTCCTCATCCTTCCCCTCACAGACTTCCTGGAACAGAGACCACGATGACACGGCATCCACACGCTCCGGGGGCACGCCCGGGCCCTCCAGCGGGGGGCACACGTCGCACAGCGGCGATAACAGCAGCGAACAGGGTAAGACGGCGTGCCAACCACCGTGTCACACACACACATTGGTAGACAGGGTGCCTCTGGGGGGGGGGGCATGCACTCGACATGTGGGCAGAACTAGAATGTTTATCTTTGCAGAGTGACAGCACTGTGCTAGGGAGGGGATTGGGGGAAGGGTGGGTCGGGGTGGGTGAGTGGGTGGGGTGGGGTGAGCTGCTATATGTTGTGTCACGTTTGTGCGTTATATCTGATAAATCATACGCTCAAGATGATTTGTGTTTGTTTTTGAATAGAGATTTAAACACAGGAAAGCAATGGCATCCAAAACACTGTACTGGAACAATACACAACACTAAAATCAATACCTATCCCAACCATCTGGTATAATGAAGCTGCTTGCATCCTCCATTTACTGTGGATGGAACTAAATCAAGATGTCACCGTAATGGCTCAGTACAGTATTAGATGTGCGGGGCTGTAGTTCGACATGGTTGCCTTTATGCAGGCCTCTCGATGGGTGTTGCAAGTCTGACAGGTTGAGTGCGTGAACAGGAGAGAGAGAGAGAGAGAGAGAGAGAGAGAGAGAGAGAGAGAGAGGGAGAGAGAGAGAGAGAGAGAAAGAAAGAGACAATTTGCATGATGGCGAGTGTATGTATGCATGTGAGAGAGACAGAGATTGTGTGTGGATGTGGGTGTGAGAAAGAAAGAAAGAAAGAGAGATGGGAATATATAGATGGTTGCAAACAAACTGTAGGCAAAAAGCAACTTCATTTATTATTGAAGTGGATGTTAAGGCAAGCGGTTTGCAGGGTTGCCTGTGCCAGCAGGCAGAGCCTGGGTGGGAGCAGAAAGGACCACGTTAGGTTTCACTTCACTGAGCAGCGATTTATAGTAGCAGGACCAAATACTCTCCCTCTCTCTCTCTCCCTCTCCCCTCTCCTTCTTTCAAAGTCTCTCTCTCAATTTATCCTGTCTGTACAAGGAAACGGGAGATAAGGGGATAAAGGGAAGACAGAGGAGAGATAGTTAAACTATCAGACAAACCACAGACAAACAGACTGACAAAACAACAGACAGTCAGACAGTCAGACAGTCAGTCAGTCAGACAGACAGACAGACAGACAGACAGGCAGGCAGGCAGGCAGGCAGGCAGGCAGGCAGGCAGGCAGGCAGGCAGACAGACAGATAGACAGACAGACTGAGACTCACGCTGACAGACAGGAAGAGAAAAAAAATGTTAGCGGCGATGGCCTCCTTCTCTCTGATGACTAATGGTCTGGGGCGGCCAGGCGCAATCTGATTGGCTGCTCTAATGAGCACATTCTGTGCAGAGTTTGGGCTCTCTGCTCCGGCTGACCTTAGCCCTTTATTGACCAAACTGACACTTCATTTTTCACATACTTCCAATTATAGGCCGGCTCTTAATGTTGGCCCCTCCCCCAAACCTCATCCATGTCTTTCTCTCCCTCTCTCTATCTCCCTCCCTTCCTCTCTCTCTTTCTCTCTTGTGCAGGGTAGTGCTCTTTTGCCCCCTCTGCCCTGTCCAACCCTGCACAACTACATTGAGGGGTCTTGTTTGTTGTTCCAGTTCGTTAGCGAATAAAACAGGACGTAGTGAGATAAAAGTTCTGTTTGTGTGAGTGCGTGTGTGTTATGGGGGCGGGGGGCGGATTGTAGCGAGTGTGTATGGAGCGACTATTTTGTCTCTTGTTTGGTGTCTGTATGCACATATGTGTAATTATGTGCATCTCTGCCGTTTGATTATGGATGCTCAGTGCAAGTGTTAATGCTGGTGGACACGTTGGCACAACACCAATATGATATGGGTTCATGACTTGTACAGTGTGCTGGGATAATGGCTCTGGCACATTCTGTGTCACTCAATTTCATAATCCCAATAAGCTTATTATATACCAGGTTGGCAACGCCACCCGTGCCCCACTCCCCTGCTTGCACTGCGAGAACCGGCTTTACTCACCCTCTGTCTCTCTCCTCCTCCTCTTCCCTTTCTCTGCCTTTTATCCTCGTCCTCTCTCGCCCCCTCTCTCCCTTGTCTCCCGCCCACTCACTTCTCGCTCCCTTTTTTCCCCCTCGAACTGTTTCTCCTCCCGTTTCTGTCTCTTTCTGCCTCTGTTCCCTCCTTGTGTGTCTACCTCCACCTCAGCGATTCTTGTTTTGTTTTTTTACTCCTTTCTCTTTCCGTCTCTTTCTTCAGATCTATCTTGTTGTCTCGCTACTTCTCTCCAGACCCTCCACCCCCCCACGCCCTTCCACTTTCCATCTCTCTATATCGCTCTCTTTATTTCTTCCTCTCCCTCCCCTCTTGCCCTCTCTACCCTGCCTGTCTCCGATTGTTTCTTCCCTGACCTTTCTCTCTCGGCACAGCTCTTCCACTTGCTTTCACCCCTAATATCGTAGCCAGTCTCCCCACACTGTCTTCCCCTACGCCTGCCTGCACAGCTAATAAACAGCCCTTCCCTGGCTCTCTCAATCCATCCGTCCTCTCGGTCTCCCAGCTTCTTCATCCTCACCGTCCTTCTGTTTATCCCTATGACCCTGCTCTGTCTTTCTCCCTCTCTCCCTCTCCTTCTCTCCCCCACTCTCTCTCCCTCGCTCTCTCCCTCTCCTCCCCCCCTCTCTCTCTCTCTCTCCTTGTCTCCCTCCCTCCTTCTCCCTCCTTCTCTCCCCCTCTTTCTCTCCGTCTCTCTTCCTCTCTCTCTGCCTCTCTCCCCCTCTCTCTCCCTCTCCTTCTCTCTATATATCCCTCTCTTCCCCCCCTCTCTCCCTTTTCTCTCATCCACTCTCTCTCCTCGTTCTCTCCCTCCGTCAGAGCGAAGCAGCCCAGGGAGAGCCACGCTGGGCTTGTGCCTTTAACTAGTGAACTCCAGTCCCCTTTTCCGTAGTCTAGTCCTTAGCAAGGCTCGTGTCACAAACACATGCTGCACCCTGCTCTCCCTGGGTGACTAACAAAGGTTTCACCAACAGCTGCTACAAGTCCCATATCCTTAGCTGAAGAGATCTTGCCAGTTGACGTTGTGCTAACATAGCCTGCTAGCGCATTGCCTGTGAGTGTAGTTTGCCTAGCCACCATTTGACTGTTCTAATGCTGGGAATGGAAAGCATTGCTGCTTGTTGGTAATTCGTTAACACTGTACATTGTATAAATATTTGTCCGCTAATGTTTGGCTATTGCTGTTTGTTAGGTTCAAGCACTCTGTCTGTGGTGTTTTCTAGCTCTGAATTCCATTCTGGATAAAAGCAGGGAGGATCCCATTTGCTCTGCACATGTCATTAAAGCGGTCCTGGGTGTCTCTCTCCCTTAAGGAATGGCAAAGCATAAAGCCCTCTCTCTCCCCTTTCACTTTCTCTTCTTTGCTCTTTCTCTCTCTCTCTTTTTTAACTCGAAAGAAGTCGGCTGTATACACAGATAACTTTGCAAGGGAGTCAGAGGAGCCGACCGTGTCGTTAATTAGGCCCAGTCTATTAGCAGGGAGCTGTGTCTGAGCGGCTATGTACGCTCTGACTCTTTTGTTGAAGACTGAAGAGTTCCTCTGGGGAGAGCCCTTGCAGTATTGTCTTTAGCTAGCATTCCACTTCTGGCACACTGAGGCTAAGGGAGCTGAACAACACAGTGTTATTACGCCTGTGGTGGAGTAGTCCCCTGGCCAATACAGTTCTCAAGACACGGCGTGTTTGAATTAGTAAGGACACCCTTCGGCTTCTCTAAGGACCCGGTGTGTAGAATAAAAACAAACCAGGCACTGGTATGGGCAGCCATTGCGAGGGGGTATAATAGAAGTAACCGTTTCCCCTTTTGGGAAGGCACCCCCCCCTCCCTCCAGCTTCCCCCCCCCAGCCCACCCTCCTGCGCCGCCCCCCACTCCAGGGAGGGAGGTGATGACTGGCGATATTAGATATGTATCACCAATTACAGAGAGTGTTTGTAAAGAGTACAGCGAGCGGGCCAAGTCAAACAGTTCCCTGGTACGGTTCATGTTATTGTCTGCATACATTCGCAGTCGGGGTGTCTGAGTAGTGGACTGAGAATTCAGAAGTCTAGATAAGAATTAGCGCGAGCCCTTTGGCCTGGACAACTGTTTTCTTTCCCCTGTTAAATCTGTCACTTCCAACCCCAGATTAGAACATGCTAGAAGGTTACTACTACATCAAGATGTTAAAAGGAATTTTGTATGTTTATATGTGTGCATATACTCTGAAGAACAAACCTCTCTATGTTGCTTACACGGCAGTATTCCGGTGCTAAATTGTGCTCTGTGGTGAGTGGTGGGGTCATTATTTTGCTTCATTGATCAGCATGGAGAGTGGCCAATGTTGTCCAACCAGCGACCTTACAACTATTAGCCAAGGTCAAGCGGCAGAGGGGCAACTCTGCATCCCGATTGGCCAGCCTCCTTTTCCGGGATAGGTGGGCTGGGGCAAAGACAGGGATGTCAGTCAATCAGAAACCGGCCCTGTCTGACCAATGTCAGTGCTTCACGTGGCCCCCTCAAAGTCACCGATCAATTGGAACGATTGTCCATCAGACTGGAAGGGAGAACAGTGTTTCTCAGCTGTGATGGCTTTGTGTGTGTGTCTATTCTGAACCAACAACCCTATTGGCCTCATGGAACCACAGCTTTCTTCTCCACCAGTAGCATCAGAACATTTGTATTCTTCAAGCTCACAGCTTTTAAATGTAGTCGTTCACATGGTGAAATCTCCTTTTTTGAGTTAGTGTGTACACCCCATATGCCATATACACCTTTCTTGTACAAAACCACGAAACAACATATTGCTGACTTTAGGACCCCAATCAAAACCTTAGAAAGCCTGAGTGTAATCGATCATGACAAAAGTTGGATACCCCTTAGAGGAACAGACACGCAGTCCGGATATCGTCTAGACTTCTTAAGGACTCCACGGTGTCTAATTGTCTTACTGGTGTCCAGTTAGTGCTTCAATAATCAGTTTAAATGGCAGGCTTAAGAGAAGATAAAAGGTGTGTTGGGTTTTGATTTGACTGGCCGCTGTAACACGGGAGGTGTACTTTACTTTCAGAGAGCGAGGGGGTGGGCGGGAGGAGAAGGAACGGGGGAGAGAGAGCGAGTCAGACAACAGGGCATGATCTCAGGGTGATGCTATTTGAGTGTATGTGTATGTGTGTTTGTGTGTGTCTGTGTAGAAGAAAGACAGAGAAACAGAGAAACAGAGAAAGAGAGATGGGGGAGGGGGAGGTATTACTGGTAAGTGCAGTAGAGTAGAGTGTTGTAGCAGAGTCTAGCCATGCGTACTCACTGCAGCCAAACAGCTATATCGTCTCGGCAAGGTTAAAGGTGGCAGAGCACTGGGAGACCAAACCAAAGCTGAGCGTAGATATTCCATAAGGGTTAGGGTGTGTGTGTGTGTGCACGCGTGCATGTGTGTGTGTGTGTGTGTGCAAATAGAGTATGGCTATCTGTGTTTGTACGGACACTCGGCATCACTGTGCTTGAGCTTGATTATGATCAGGGAATATCTCTTTGATACTGTTCCCGTGTGAATGTGGTCCCTTGGAAAAGTAATTGACATAATTGATTTGTAGTTCACAGGAGTACCAACCTAGATGTGGTATGATGTGCTCGTTTTTGAGAATCAATATTGAACGAGGTCAATTGCTTTTGGGATTCAGAAAAAGTCCACAATAGCCCCTGCAACAGCTAAAGGCAGGTCCCAACAGTAGCTGGATGTGTTTAGCAATTCTCACGGGCACCTCTTTTATGACTACATTGCAAACAGCAGTATCACTGGTTACCTGGGAAAGAAAATGCCTTGGTTTTCCAGGCGTCCAATCGCTAACTCCACTCTCACCTCTTGTAAACGAACCCTATCTTTATGACACCATCCAATCAGCAGCGTCACACAAGCCAACATGCAGAGACTTGCCTGTCAGAAAGTGATGGACCCTCAATGACTTTACTGGCTTGCTGTAGATAAAGGTACCAGGGTTAGGAACTGCCCCCCCCCCCTTCCCCTCCCTCGCACACACATACATGAACACACACTAACACATACACACACCCTCAAAAAGAGGAAATGGTATGAGGTTCCCACAGTGAGGGGGAGAGTTTGCTTTTAGGATTAAGCCGGTGTCATCTGGCCACTTGGGTCATGTGGGAAAAAGAGTAAAGAATACAAGCAAACATGAGCGGACACACACACACAATCCACCCCCTCCTGTCCTATCTGATATCAGGTACCCTCTTCTGCTTTCTCAATCAGTTTCTTCAACTTGCTTTCGCAGGCTTGATGGAGCACCTTGTCTCCGGGTAGATAATAGCTATAAAGCTTGTGTGATAAAGTGTCAGTCTGTGTTTGCTTTCGAGTGTTTGAGTTTGGGATTTCCATCTGGGCACGCTGCTGATGTTCTTCCTCGCTCCACCGTCAGCGTGGAGCTCCCTTTCTCCCTCTCTACCTCCTTCTCCCTCTCTCTCGCCCTCCCTCCCTCTCTCTCTCCCTCTCTCTTCCTCTCTCTCTCCTTCTGTCTTCCTCTCCCTCCCTCCCTCCCTCCCACCCTCTCTATCTCCCTCTCTCTCCCTCTCTCCCTCTCTCTTCCTCTATCTCTCTCTCTCACTCTCTCTTTCTCCCTCCCTCTCTCTCTCCCTCCCTCCCTCCCTCCCTCTCCCTCTCTCTCTCTCCCTCTCTTGCTCCCTCTCTCTCCCTCTCCCTCCCTCCCTCTCTCCCTCTCTGCCTGTCATTCTCTCTGGAGGATGTGTTCAGCATTCATTTTCCCCTTGTCATTTTAATCGGCCTAACAGTTCTCTCACTCTTTCCCTGCACTTTAGTTACATTGGAATATCTTTTATGTGCCTCACCAAACACGTGCAAAATATTAGCCATTACAATATGCCGCTTCCGCAATTTACATGAAATACATATTGATTGTCAAGAAACATGTCCCCCCACTGGATGGTACTTTGTCTGTATGTATTCCCTCAGTAAAGATCGTTGCAGACTAACCCTAACGGCATTTGGGGATTAGCAATCCAGCTAGCTGCTATGGGTGTGTACAGTTTGTTCATCTAGAATGTGAGGATCCAGCTGATTTAAGGAGAAGTGGGAGAGAAATGTATATTTAACTCCAGTGGTATAATTGCGGCGTGCTAATGATGTAGACACGCATTTTATGGATGTTTACAGGAAGTGCTCTTCTTTCATTTGCGAGTGGTGCAAATGTGAAATGCCTAAACCTAATTACTAGTGCTTTCTGAAGATGCTGTTTACCAGGGCTTTGTTAACTGATGTTCTGTTAACCAAAAGGAATATAAAGAGATACCAATTTTCGGTCATCTGTGGCCATTACTTACTGTTGGTGTGTGACATTAGAATTACATATACCGATTGTAAAACACACTTGAATCTTGAATACATACATTTCAGAAATCAGGACATTGGAATATATTCAAATTTACTGTTGACTTGATTGAATTGTGACCTGTATGTAGCTAAATCCACAAGAATAGGTTTAGTATCTAGACTACTGTACAGTCAGCCACAATTGGTTTAGAAGCCTCAGAGAAACACACACACACACACACACCATGCCCTGGTTCCTAATCGTCTACAGTGAAGGTTCGTAGGGAATCTGACAGTAAAAATCTGAGCGACTCATCACTGACGTGTCACAACGCATTACATCTGGCAGCCAAAAGACATGAGTCTCTCTCCCTCTCTCTGCCTCTCTCTCCTTCTCTCTCCATCTCTATGCCTCCCTGCCTCTCTCTGCCTCCCTCTCTCTACCTCCCTCTCTCCCTCTCTCTGCCTCCCTCTCTTCTTCTCTATGCCTCCCTCTCTCCTTCTCTCTTTGCCCTGAAGAAGGGAGCTGAGCTCCAGGCCCAGGAGGCCTCTCATCAGATACATGTTATCCAACTTTTCAGGAAAATCCAGATAGCAACCGGGGAGATTACACTATCACCCCGGCCACAAGCTGATAGGGCACGGAAGGAAGAAAGGGAAGGAGGGGGAGGGGGAACAGAGGGCGTGTTGGTGGGGGTGCACGGGATGTGGTGTAGGGGGGAGTGGAGGGGAGGGGGAAGTGGAGGAATCAGATGGCAAAGGTAAATAAACAGGGTTTTTAGCACTTGGTTCATTACTGTGGCCTTGTTTGTTGTATGGCCCTTGGCTGAAGTCACACAGAAACAAATGTGTGCGCCTGTGCATGCACTCACATGCGCGCACACACACACACACACACAAACACAGCCTGCCTCCGTTTATTTAGGCTTTTGATTAAGAGATTAGCCAAGTCATCCTACGCTCTTAAGCTAGCAGAGGGGGTCCATGTTCAGGAAATCCCAGCTTTCCAGACACATGCGTCGCGGAAAGCTGCGTAGAAACGGTCATGTTGAATCCGAGTTTTGTAGTTGAATAGTAAGTAAAGGCTGTGTATGAATGCTTTTTTTGAAGTGTATATCCGTATGGGGTTAGCAGAAATGACAAAAAAATTTAAGTCCAGGTTTGTCTTACAGGTTAATCAATGTTTAGAGTCCAAGGCCTAGACGGAAACAGAGGATGCGCGTGCAAACAAGGCTGTTTTTTTTTTATTAGCCGCATCACAGTGGTTAGAGTGCAGCTTAAAGCCACAAACAGCACAGTGCTAATTTTAGCCTCCAAAGAGGATAAGGATAAATAGCCTGCTGCTAGTTTGCCATATGGTCCCCTGCCGATAATATTGTGTCATGAATATTTTCACCCCCATAAGATATATCTGTTGTTTCAGCATTTGCGGTGGTCGGAACCGTCACAGATATATTAATAGTTAAGGAATGCAAAGGGAATTGTTCATAAGCGAAGACAGTGCCGGTTTTGAAAGTGCTCTTCTTTGACGCGCTCCTCCTCACCGCCTCAAGAGTAAAGTCTGGCCTTCCGCTAACTTTCCTTGTTGGTTTTTAAACGTGAGGATGCTGTCGACGAACATCAAGCCCCCCTCCTTGTCATCTGTATTCATCTCCAGAGTGAAACCTCCACAGAGCCAGTTTCCATCACACTAAAACCCCCATTAAAACCTGCTTCCCTTCAGTAAAAATAATAGAAATATCAGTTTATCAATCGCAGTCCGATACTGCACGAGCCCTTGGGAATGCCTTCACTGAGGCGTTACCCGCAGGGGGTGCAGGGACTGGGCCTGAGGATGGAGGTCAAACCAGGTGGGCCTGGAGCCTTAGAAACCCTGTGGAGAGAGGTAGGGGGAGGGGACTGAGCTAGCAACAGGACTAAAGCTTGACCTGCAACTGACCCAAACAAGCCTCCCCTTCAAGTGTGCCCCCCAGGTCCTTGGACATGGATACCTGCTAAAAGGATTTAGGCTGAGGAGATAAAGTCCCCTTCAAGCTTTTGTAAGGTTCAAGTAAAAAGACAAGGAGAGAGATAACAAACAAGTAAATAAAAATGAAGGAGGGTGTGTGTATGTGTGTGTGTCCTACAAAAACACACACACATACACACACTTAGTAGTAACCTCATCACTCCCTCCCAAGCCAGGGATACTTAAAAGAAGCAGAGACGAGGGAAGGATTCCCCTTAGTGATAACCTCTGAAATAACCGTAGCAAAGAACAGGGGTAGTCTGTCTCTCTCTCCCTGTCTCTCTCTCTCTCTCTCCCTCTCTCCCTCTTTCTCTCTCCCTCTCTCTTGCTTACTTTCTGGCTCCCCTGGGCTATCACAGCTCTTTGTTACACCAGGACTCTTTTTACAGGAAGTCCCACTAGACAGGTCATACTCTTACAGGAAGTCCCCCCCAGAGAGGTCTGAGTCTTTCAGGAAGTGACTCGGTGGGATTGTGTAGCAGGAGCCCCAGTGTCAGGGGGCCATATCACACCGCTCCACATGGCAGCGCTACAGGAAGTATACAACAAGTATACCCACTCACTTCCTCTTCCTCTGTTCCTGTCCCTTTGCCCTTATCTGGCCAGACATAGGGAGACTGATAGGACTACATATCCCCTGCAACCCCACAAAGCCAATTCCTCTGTCTGCAAAACATACTCAACTAGATAAATAGTGTCATGTTTGGAGGAAAAAATCCTAATAGGTAACTTAGATCAATGTAAACTATGTAGGCCCACTCAATACACTCTCATTTTAATCAATAAAAATGTTTCTATTGGAATTTATTTCAACCCTTAAACTGATTTGAAATGAGTTAGACTCCCGAGTCCAACTTGTTTCAGCAACTAAAGCCTTTTGTGCAGTCACCTTGTTCTAATACTCTTTTCCATGTAAAACCCTCTGTTACATTAAAAGCAGGAACGGCAACAGCGGCTATTATTAGGCTAGCGGCTACAGGGCTAGCGTTCCTGTATTATCAAGCTACTGTACTTGGGGCTGGCCTGGTCTTGATAGGCTTGCATAGGGGGAAAATCCCTGCGTGTTACAGCGCTTATCAGAGGCAGTGTCACTCAGATAGTCACCATGTGGAAAATGAACAGCCTGGGTGAGGGTGGGGTGAGGGTGGCGATGGCGATGGCGGGAGAGGGAGGGGGGGTAGCTGTAGACCTGCCATAACCAAAAGAAGCTTCCAGGGCACCTGTTAGGGTCAGGGTTAGACCATATACACAACACAGGGAAGGATACAATGCGGGGACATTTTGGAATGTTTCCTTGTCCATTTGTCCAGTAATGAATATTTTGTTCATCTGGTGAGTTTCATTGTGTGAGGCATTGAACATTGAGCTTTTCTTCATTATTTCGATCATCCCTGTAACCAGCAAGGGTCCCAGTCCTTTTCACCTTGGCTGGGTTGAATGACTTTAGAACAGCTTTCAGTAGATCAGCTGGCTTTCGGAAAGGCCACTATTGTTGAGCTTTGCGACGCTAAGTGCTCTTAGCTTTTGTTGCGGCGCTTGTCCTTCCTCAAAAACACTCCTTCTCTCTCACACTCTCTCTTCTTCTCGTAATTTCTCTCCATCTCTTTCTCTTGTTCTATCCATCTTTTGCGGGTGGATATTGAGCAAAGGTTGTCGAAAGGGAAGGTGTCAAAAGCTGTCTGAGAGGGTCAGAAAATGAGAGTGAGAAAAAGAAGAAGAGTGAAGTGGATGATTTAGAATGTCTAGTAGAGTGCATGTGCTCGTGTGTGTAGTGTGTATGTGTGTGTGTTTGTGTAGCTGGGTGAGTACTCCCCTTAACTTGGGGAAAGAACCAGAGGAACCCTTCCAAAGTGTTCTTGTTTGAACTGAAGCAGCCTTCTATCTTCAGATTAGAAAAAAAGAAGCCGAACACAAAGGAAGCGCGGGGGGGGGGGGAATCAATAGCGACACAGTAACAGTGCTGGACATGAAAGGGTAAAACTCGTGGCCCTACACTTTCATTTTGGTCCTCTTTCTCTCTCTCCGCTCTCTTTTTCTCTTTCCCTCTGCACAGTGACTTGGAGGTGGGAGTAAAAGGCAATGGTGTGAGTGTGTGTGTGTGTCTGTGTGTGTCTGTGTGTGTGTGTGTGTGTGTGTGTGCATGTCTGTGTGTCTCTGTATGTGTGTTGTCGTTTAATGTCGTGTCGGTGCCCGCGGGCGCTGGGCATTTCCTGGCGTGTCAGAGAGCCCGTGGTGGTGACCCTTTAGTGGGGAACGGCGCCGAGAGAGCAGTCACATTTCCAGTGACATTTTTGCCATCACCTATGGGTATGTCAGCAGGCCTGATCCTCCCTCTACTGTGGGGGATATGCATGAAGTGGCTGAAGCATGAAGCACACATAAACAGTGGCATTAACACATGAACAGACACACACACACACACGCAGGACAACATACATACACATGTTGACATATGTCGAAACTCCAAGAATCCCCGTACAGCTAATCCATCGAGTTCGTTTTTCGCCAAGATAAATCATATGTAGATATTTGGATTGCTTTTCTATAGATATGACATTCATTGCAATACATTCATTAAACATCCTATAGTTGTCGAATTACACTAAATACCCATTAAAACTCGGTAACAGCCAAATATAACTCAGAACTATTCAAAATCTTTCACTGAATTGAGCTGTAATGACTAATATCTTTCTTGGTTTGTAATCTTTACATTGTAAATTGCTTAGCAATCAGTGCTGTATTTACCAAACTGCCCATTCTGACGCAACAAATCATAATTTTGCAAGATATCCACATGGTTATTCAAAACTCTCATTATTTACTCCCATTATTTAAAGAGAATTCTGTTTAATTAAAGAATCTAATTACTCATCTCCCCACAGATTACTATTTACTTCCTGGTTCTCTCTTTGTAATTACCAATCAGCAACATATTCTGTTTACCTCACGGAATCTGCAACCATTCATTTCACCGCTTGCTTGTTCATGATATGTCTCTACTATATACTTGTTAAAATGTCAAATCTGGGTGTTTTCTAAGTTGTAGAAAACCTGAATAGATGTCCTTCAGAGACAATCTAGAATATCCATTCTGTTGTCATTCTTTTTCTTCTTCTGTGGAAGAAGGGAAAAAAGTCACAACACAGCATTACTTCAAGAGTGTTGTCTGTGCATCTGAGAGTGGGCTGCAGGTTTGAAAGTCTTCGGTCAGCATAGCTGAAACGCTGCCTCTTGGGGAAACTTGTGAAAAGCCTATGCATGGCCCTCAGTGCAAGAGAGAGAGAGAGAGAGAGACTTAGAAAATGTGTGTGTGTCCCTTGTTGGGAATTGTGGCACAGGAATTCCTGCATGTTCGGAATTTTTGGAGGTGGGAGGGGCCTGTGGGACCATGAAAGCCACCTCGCACCCCCCCCCCCCCCCCCCCCCCCCCCCCCCCTCCCACCCCCACCACACACACACTCCCCCTACTCTGAGCATATGAATGGTCGAACACAATAAACGCTGCTTTATCCTCTCCCTCCCTCTTCGAGCGCCCCCCTTTTACCTCTCTGTGTGTGAGTTTGCTCCACTGTGTGTATGTATGAGAAAGAGACAGACAGAAAGAAAGTGTGTGTGTGTGTGTGTTTCCGGCCAGCTGTGCATGAGTCTGCCACATGTAGTCATTGGATGAGGATAGCAGGCCCCTCTGATACCTGGATCTTACCTACACCAGGAACCCGGGGTCAGGCTAGTCTGCTTGGGTGTGAAACTTTAGGAGGAGTCCATGAGGGATCAGTTCCAGGTCACTTGCACACAGAGAGACAGACAGACACCCTCACAAGAAATTATCCGTGCACTAAACGTGCTGTTAGAAACTCAAGACCCGTCTCTCCGCCCCATCCAACCATGGCCTGTAAAACCTAACAAAAGCACCCAAACCAGCCATCTGTCCTGAATGAATCTGGACAGGTTTCACTCACAACCCCTGCCTTAAAACACACACAAAATGTTCTCTGGAAAGGCATTTTCTCGAGCTGTTATTTAGAAAGCTGAACGTCATTCTTTTTTTATTTTGCCGCGCTGTGAGGGACTTGTCAGCCTGGATGGCTGCACACAGATGACTGATTCAAAAAGCCGTCGTTAATTTGCCAGGCAGCAGAAAAATGGCTGACACCTTTGGATGACAGGGGTGCCCAAACAAAGAGGGGGCAGGTAGTGCCAATTACAGCACAGAGACACACAGAGACACCGAGGCTCAGCCTGGTAATCAGATCATAACAGATTAGCCCAGATTCCCCTTGATAATGTCAGGAAACGCCTAGAGAGAGAGATGGAGCGAGAAAGGAGACAGATGCAGGGGTAAAAGATTGAGAGAAAATGAAAGAGCTACCGAAGGAAAGAGAAAGGCAGAGAGAGAGAGAAAAAAAGAGAGAGAGTGGAGAGTAGAAGAAGGGGGGATCAACCTAAACTATCTAGAAAATATGGTTTTAGATTGAAAGTGGGAGACAAAATGAAGGAAGGCATTGAGTGAGGATCAGTATGGTAGATAGGAAACAGCGAATCACAGTAATGATGAAATGACCGGGCAAAAGGGAGAACAGATGGGGAATAAAATAAATCAACTCAGAGTTGATGAACCAGCTTTTCAATGCTAATGCTAACACAGGTATAGAAATGAATGCTGAATGCTAACCTAGTTTTCACCATGTGCTCAGTGGTTTCTTTTCCAGACTGTGCATGCAGCGTGTGAGGGGCCTGATAAAATATTCTCTCCCTTGGTTTGCCCGGGGCATCTTTCCTGCCTCTGGCTCCCTCCAGTCACTGGCCTGCTTCCTAATTGCAACACACACACCCCCACACACACACACACACTTACAAATACAAGACATGACATTTTGGTCTTCTGTCGCTAGCAAGACACACACACTCATACATAAACAGACACACACTACTCTCACATGGATGCACAGCCATGCATGCATGCACGCATGCATCACATCCACACACGAACACATGCACCCCACCATCCTTGATTGATTCAGCCCCCTCCTCTCCCACCCTCAACCCCTCCCCCCCTAGTTCTCCTCCTCCCTAACTAGTTACAAAGACACTTCCATAGCCCATCATGCAGTGCGAGCAGGGCCCCAGTGCAGTGCCCGTGGCACTTACTCGTGTCAGGGTCGCTAGCTAGAGAGCTAGCCTGAATGTCCGTCTGCCTGTCGTCGTTGGGAAGTTGATTCCCTGCTAATGAGCAAGCGATCCCGATTGGCAAGGCAGCATGAGCACTATTGCCATTGTCTCCGCGTCTTCCGTGGTCATTTTCGATTTCTCCCTCCTGTGTTTCAAACCATGCAGGACCTCTTTTGCGCGTGTCTCGTTTGCATTGCCCACACATTCTGTGAACCTGTCTGTCTGTCTGTCTTTTTCTCCATCCCTCTCAGAGAGGAACGACACAGCCACATTGACATTTCCCGCTACATGCCCCGTAGACACGGCCCAGTGTTTCGCTCCAACACCTCTCCTGCCTTCCTTCCTCCCCCCCCCTCCCTCGCTCACTCGCTCACTCGCTCGCCAGGGTTAAGGAAAAGCAGAAATTAGCCCCAGACCTCTTAGAGGTGATCGGTATCAAATTGCTGCAAAAATGGAAATGCCAATAAAATTGACGGCTATGTCTTTTTCTCTCTCCTCCTATTTTCCCTCCCAGGCGTTGTAGGTGCTACTAGGTCAGATTTAAGTAGGAACACGTAGGGAAGGATGTGTTCATCTTTAACCAACGGAAAGGAAGGGATTTTGTAGCATTTTGTACGGTACCATCTTTCTTTCTTTCTACATCCCCTTTCTACATCTCCATCTATTTTTCTGTGTTCTCCTCCTTCTGTTTTCTATACTGACGGGGTTTTCTCTTCTCTCTCACTTTTCTCCACCTCTCAGTATTTCACACCTCTCTTCGCTGCTCTTCCCCCCTCTCCCTCTTTTCTCTCTCTCACACACACACACTCACGCACGCACACACACACACACACTTTCCCCCCCATCCCTCTGCCTTGATACCCTGCATTTGCTTCTGTTTTCCTAACTCGCATGGGACGAGCCCCTGGGTTTGTTATTGTAGGCTTTGCTGAACATGAGCCGGTCTTTACACCGGATTGAGAGCATTTGCTTCCAATGAAAATCTGGTTTTAGATTACAACAGCCGTACTCTGCCGTGGCTCCGTCCACTCCATCCTCAACCCCCTTCGCCTCCACCCGAGCTCACTGTCGGGAAGGAGAAGAGGACGGGTTGTGTTTGGCTTGAAACAGTGGGCAGAACAAACCAACTCGTTAAGCCTAGGCTCCTTTTAGCTCTGGCTAATGATGTAATCGAAACTTGCCATGTAAGTGTGTGTTTTTGTACGTGACAGTGGAAGGGGGGGGGGGGGGGGGGTTGAAAGTAGATTTTTGTGTGTGTGTATCTGTGTGTGTGTGTCTGTGTGCTCATGCGTACAGAGGAAAGGTTTGTGCGCACGTGTTTAGTTGTGTGTGTACCAAACATGTGTAACATTAGTCACGCTACCAGGTTTACCTCAACAATTTCCTCATGTAATATATTCTAACTACATCAGCATAAGCCTGTCATTTTTATCTGAAAAGACTCTCCAACATTAGGGTATCTTATCCGGGGTGAACAGTCACAGAGAGTGACTGACTGCTTGCTTGTGGTGTTTTATATGGAATGGAGAGAGCCTGGTGCACCCGCCTAATGGTGTATATAATTCAGGTGCCCTCAAGGCATGCTTTCAGGAATTCTTTTGCCTGAGGTAATGGGGAGCAAAGGCCTAGGTTTTAGGCCCTTGATTATTCCATTGATGCGCCAGGCTGGAAAAAAGTCATCTCCAAACGGATTAGCGCCAACATCCCCATTAATTATCGATGACTCGGGGTTTAGGTATAGCTAGGTAGTCTTGCGTCGCCTAGCAAGTTAGCGAGCTAGGGATGTGCTAGGGAAGTAAGGAGTGTTAGAATGCAGTTATCTACCCGGGTGCAGCGAATAGAGCCTCAGCTTTAGAAGTGCTTTGTGTGTAATCAATAAATAACTGGATCCAATTCCGCGCCCTGCTTTAGCTTTTTTTCTTCTTCTCGTCTTCTTATTCTGCCGCCTGAGAAATGCGGGCGGGACAAAAGTGAGTTATCCGCCATAGAAATTTCCACCGCTGTGGGTGCTACTTGTTTACTCCACTCATGTTTCTTTTATGATTATCTTTTTCATAGAGGGTGGCTCCTTTGGAACGGGCTTGCATTTTTGAATAATGATAATAACAATTAGGAGGAGGCTTTTCATGGCAGCGGTTGCATTTCAGTCTTTTCCACTGGCACTGTATAGAACGCGTACAATAATTGGAGGCTCTGAATAAGTGCTTTTCTGTGTGCATTTGTATGCATGTGTGAATGCAGAGTAGAACCCCATGAGCGCCTCTTCATCGCTCTCCCCCAGCGCCCAAACACTCTAAGCTGTCTCTCTTCTCCCCTTAGGTGAGGTTAACTGCCCTTAATGGAAACTTATCAAACCCTACAGGTGGCCGTAAGCAGCCATGATGCTATTGTTATGAAAAGCAGCTAGTTTTGTTAGCGCTGTTTGCGCTCCATACACTTTCTTTACCCTTTTGCCTTTTTATCTGCACCCCCCCCCCCCTCCCTATCCTTTGTACTTCCGTGTAGCTCCTCCACCTGAGGTAAAATGTTAGAATGTGCTAGGGTGAGCTTCAATAACTGTTTCCCCTCAGGATAATAAAGACTAAATCTCTCTGTCATTTTCGATTCTGCGCTGGGTTGGATAGGAGAGTGGGGAAATGCGACCTTACAAGTCCTTTGTGCGCCTCTCTCTCTAGGAGATGCAGAGCTTCCTGTGTTTGCGAGCCCTGGCAAATGAAAGGCGGGTTATTTATAAAGTATTAAAAATGAATGGATTTTTGAGGTGCTGTTCTCTAGCCATTTTCCGGCGGCCATTGTTGTTTTGCTACCCACCTTCAGCGCATACAAAGCTGCTCTTCAGTTTCTCAAATCACATTAATACCTTTTTGAACCTGAATATAGAGTGAATCGAGGAAGTAAACAAGCAGTTTTTCTAATCTCTGCGGTCACTTCCTGTTTCCCTTGTCATGTGACAGGTGATGGACTGGACAACAGTGTGGCGTCTCCCAGCACAGGCGATGACGATGATCCGGATAAAGAGAAGAAGCGTAATAAGAAAAGGGGCATCTTTCCTAAAGTGGCCACAAATATCATGAGGGCTTGGCTTTTTCAGCATCTAACGGTGAGAACAAATACAAAGTCTCTTTGTTGCTTGTTTGTCTGTGTCACAAAATCTCTCCCTCGTATTCAAATATCTACTATATAGTATCTCCTGTCACACATGAACACACTCAATGTGCACAGCATATGTACTCGTGCAAACCATAGCCTAAGCACAGATGCGCATGCACACACATATTCTCATTGCGCATACACACACTCCAAATTGATCTCTTACTCATACATATACACACGCTCCCCCGCTTCCCACACGCACACACACACACACACACTCACATACACACACGCCAGACCCTCTCAGCCACAATGTCTCCCGGCTCGTACCACGCACTTCAAAGACACAGGGCTGTGTAATCTAGGGGTGATCTAGGCAGCCTCTGCTCTCACTCGTCATCTGGTGAAACTGGATAAGCTTGAAGCCAAGAAGCTGAAGACATTGTAGATAGATGAACTGTATTACGAGCAAAATCTGACACTATTTTTCAGAAGGACAGGATTCCATGGGGGGTTTTAGCCAACAGCTGTATTATAATCAGCAAGGGTTTGGGCCACTATTATGCAGAGCTAATAGCCAATGATAGCACCGGTGGGGGTAATGATGTATTCACGTTTATCGCAGACGTATGAACATTATCAATTAGAAAGGGGAGCCCCCCTTAGAGAGATCCCACCATCATGTCCAAGCGCCTCTCAACCGAAGGGAAGATCTCCTGGAAACTTGTCTTGACCAACTTTTCAAAGAAGAACCCCTGTAGATGTTAACCTTACGTGATTAGCCTAGCCTAGCCTGCCTCCAAGGCACTGTGCTTCCCTCCACCTGTGACAATAGACAGTGGGCCTCATTGATGTGGTGGCTCGGATCCCACAGCTTTGATGGTCCTCTTAGTTTCTCTATTTCTCTCACCACAAAGCAATATGAGCTCGACAGGCGGAGGAGAAAACCACTTATCTTCATATATCAACAGCCATGGCTTTGTGGAGTATATGATAAAGACCTTACTGGTGAAGTAGCTGTTGTTTTGAATTTCACAAGTCAGGAAGGAGTAGTTTGGTGGTGCAAGGAGTGTGGCTGTGTGATTGCACGAAGCCTATTGTATGCGTGCGAGTCCGATGTTGACGTTCAAATCTTCTTTCAATTAATTTCTTACTCAGTAGCAGCAGCGCCTGCTGTTTTATAAATATTAGGCCGCAATGTGTTTTCAAGCATGTTCAAACAGTTTGACCAAGCACAGTCGTACACACCCGTGTCTCACACATGTGATACATATAATCTGTCCCTCGGAAACTAACTCCTTCCCAAATAACACACCCCAATCAGTCACTCTCTGACCTCCCTCTCAACCCCCCCTCCCCCTCCCACCCAACCAACCAACCAAATCTTCAGGGGCCTCAGAGGAAAGGTGCTTGAAACAAAGTCTGCTTTGCATACACACATCCTGTCTGTGGAAGTATGTGCATGTAGAAATGCGCGCAAACATCCACACGCACACACACACACACACACACACACACACACACACACACACACACACACACACACACACTGTACACACATGCAGAGAAAGGGAGAGTGGGAGGGAGGCCTACTTAGGGAGAGACAGGAATAAGAAACAGGCAAAATCCCTCTCTTTCTCTTGGTGCCTTGGGTGTGCAATGTAACCAGAATCAGCTGCCTTTTCACTGCTTGGGCGAGCGTGTGAGGAGCATGGTCTGGTCTCTAGAAGATAGACAGGGGGCAGCTGGCTTCTAGCGGTCGCGTCACCTTTGCACACGCTTATTCTGGGATTGTTTAGAGTCCGAATACAACGCAGAGTAGCACAGCAGAGAGCGGAGGGCCGACGCAGCAAGACGCACCGCCGCCATGTTTGTGCCCGCTGTTCTCTGCCCTCCCACTACGTGCCCGCCAGAGAGCTGCCATTGTGCCGGAGCGGAAGGGGAAGGTGGGTGGCAGGCAAGGCTGCAGCCTTTCTACTGGGATTACTGGTGGGAGGAGAGACAAGTGAAGGGAGGGATGAAGGGCTTTTATGGAGCGATAAAGAGATAAAGTGCACACCATATGAAATCCCCTCCGTAGACCAGTTGACCATCCTATAAATGTCGTCCCCGCCGCCCCCCTCGGCTTGCAGCCTCTCAACCCGCCCTCCATGCAACGGCGCGTCTCCCGTTGCCAGTGTGTGTGTTCGTGTGTGTGTGTGTGTGTGGGGGGGGGGGGGCACGTGTACGGTAAGCACCACGGAAAAAACTTTGCCAAACCAAGACGCGGTCGCGGCGGGGCGGTCAACGTTAAAGTTCGCCGCCCGTGGGCGTCTAGCCATGCGGCGAAGTGGCCAAATGGTAAACATGCAGAAAGGAGACCAGCCCCCCTACTCCTCCTTGTCTCCTCCTTTGTCTGTTTGTTTCTATTTATTGGAACCGAAATAGAATGATTGGGCCATAGTGTCCTGGCGGGGGAATGCAGAGAACATTTCTCCGTTTCTCCTCCTCCATCTCTGTGTAATTGGAATCTTTTTTTTCCCCTCTGTCCCTCCCTCTCGCCTTCTTTCTCTTAACCCCTGATTTCCACCCTCTCCTCACAAATGGTATTTTCTTGTTTAATTTAACAAGAAATGAGTAGTAAATGAAAGCTCAGGCCCCAAATCCCCAGCGCGCCCTGTGCTCTGCTCTCCGTTCCCCAATGAAAAGGCAATTTGTGAAATTATGTGATGGAGTAATTAGATGGAATTCAGACCCCCCCTACAGATTGTTGCCATGCAGACGTGGGGGAGCATGCTGGCTGGCCTGTGTGTGTGTGTGTGTGTGGGTGTGAGTGTGTGTGTGTGTGGAAAGGGAAGGAGGAGGGGGTTGTTGGCGTTGGGAGTGTTAGGATCGCCATATTAGCCTGGCATCCACGCATACAGACTCTCTCCTACCCTCCTATTTGTACACAGAACCATCGGAGCGTTGGGGAGCCGCGATCACAGCTCGTAAAAAAGCCAAACCGCAGCACTCCTTCACCAGCACTGCCTCCCGAACCCTAAAACCCCATACTTTAAAGAAGAAAAAGAAGAATATTTAAACAAAAAAGTCTTCTGGAAGGCATAATTCCCCCCGTTAATGCAATTAGGGGCTAATTTAGCTACCCGCACACACAGATGTAGCCTTTTTGGGAGAGTGCGTTTTCCCTCTGGAAGCGTTTTTTACACATCACCGTGCAGCAGGGTTTTTGAGCAGAAACAGGTGTGAAAAGCGATATAATTCATTTTTGCACTGGCAGGGGTGAGACGGCTCTCACGGAGGGGTCCTGGGTCTGACAGGAATCCAGAGGCAGAGTGAGAAAAGGAGGGCTAAGGGTCTGAGGTGGGAGATGGGACTGGCTGTTGCTCTCTTAATAACTCATTTAGAGTCTGTGAAAAGTCTTTATTGTAGTGCTGGTGGTTGATTCTTCTCTGAAGGGAGGGTCATCTTGTTCTGCTTTAAACTCTTAAAGAAACAATCAAATGTTTTTATACCCGTGGTAACCATTTCGAATTCTGGCAGTGAGGTTTCGACTTTATCCAGTTCAACTCAAATGAAAAATGGAAAGGTTCAAAAAGGTTTATTCAGACAGAGTTTATGGGGAAAGCTTTGTAGTACGCAAGTGGCGTAGCGGTGGAAAGAAACAAGTTGTGGCCATTTTGAATCTTTCTAAGATGGCTGATCATGTTTATACTGTCAGTGGGAGCTGGGCGCTGGTTAGCAAGAGAGAACGTCCATGAATGGCCTCATCCAAACAAGAAAAAAAGGAAAACTTTTGAGGTCAAAGTTCCTCTGGGCTGCAGATGCCATTAGTCATCGACTGTTTATTGCCGGAGCCCCAAGATGTCAGCGCTCTGGTCACCCACTGCAACCTCTGCTCACCACGGTAACCCAGGCCTAGTGGAATCTCATTCTGTGGGTCCTCGCCTTCACAAGGCAGCTTTCATGGTGCCCGAAACCTCAAGAGACCTAAATTCCTTATATTTAGACAAATTCAAGGAGGAAAGTTTCTTAAGGGTCAAAATGTCATCAAAAAAGAAAGGACATTATAAATACATGAATCCGATTAGGAGAATGAATTTATTTTAACCATCTGACCGGGTATTGTGTTTTGTATTTCATTCATGAATGTATAACAAGAGCAAAAAAGTCCATTCACATTGATAGAGAAATGTAATTTTGTGGTCCATGTGGCCTGAGGTCTCCGATTAAGCCTTAATTCTGCCTAAGAGGCGGTCAGAATCTGAGGCGCCACCAAATTAAGATCTAAAAAAGATTCCACCCCGCGTGTACCAAGGTTGCCCTGACTTGCCACTTCAGTGCAACGAGCAAGACACAGAGTCAAAGAAACGCCACGTTTCATTTCAAGGCATTGCATCTCCATTCATTCAGATGCACTTTTCGGGGGGCATTTTCCGTGCCGTTGGGCTCGTCTCCTCGGTCGGTCGTCTGTTGGCGTGCCGGGGCGTTTGGTAGCCGTGCGCTGACCCCACCTCCCGTTGTAGTGGTGGGTGTCAAAGAGGTTGCAGCTGAGTCAACCCCCCACCCCTGTAACACACACACAGTCACCCCGTACAACCCCCCCAAGTCCCACACCTTGTAATGAAAACATCATCAATTACCCTTCCTGACAGGCCCCCAGGACTACAGCAGACAGCACTCTTTAGAGGCTTCTCTTTGTGGACTGACCCCCCATACACACACACACACACAAACACACACACACACACACACACAGTGTTCCACAGATCATGCTAATATTTGTGTGCGTGTGGATTGCATGTATTAATCGCCGCTGACCAGATCTTGTGCAGTATGGTAGACATGGTGAGAAGGAGATAGCTAGACCAGCCCATCTGGTCGAGGCCAGGGTGGTGGTGGGTGGGGGACTGGGGGTGATGGTAGAGTCCGTATGGTCAGGGCAGAGGGAGGCTGTCACTCCTGACATGGAGCCTTGAAAGGCCATCTGTGTCATGATGGATGGATGGATGCATGGATGAAGGGATGAAGAGGAGGAGGGATAGAGGCAGAAAGCAGGATCCCTGGGGGCCGCCCCCCCCCCCTGGTCCTGTAGCCTTGTGTCTCTTCTGCTCTTTTTAAATCTCTCTCTCTTTCTTGTTCACTCGCTTTCCCTATTTCCTCCATGTATCGTTCACCCTCTCCCTTTAATGGCCCTTAAGGGCAGTTAACTTTTAATTCATGTTACCTTTGACCCTTCTCAAGATGTCTGCCAGAGACCAGGAGAGCGAGGTCTGTTTCTTAGTGTGTGTGTGTGTGTGTACATGTGTGTGTACTACCTGCGTATGTTTGTGCCTGTGTAGGAACTATGTGGGGGGGTCAAGAAAGAGTCCAATTTTCTTGAGAATGTGAGAACTTTACAAACACTCAAGGTCGGTCAGTAGGGCTGGAAGGGATCAACGGTTGCCAGGTTCGCAACATTGCCCCCTTTCTAGACATCCAGAATGACCCCCTAACCTGGATTCATGCTCTCCTGGGAACATGCTGGTGATTGGTTCTGATGCAATGGGAATTTGACACGGGTCCATCAAAGGGTCAGATGTCTATGTAAGAGTAGAACTGTATCATGGGATGATGAGGGGCTGGACATTGTTAAGGAACCCGGGCCATGTCCTCACTCCTTTCGCTCCGCGATGTCCTGTCTTCACGTCACCGCGCTGCACTTGGTCGACAAGCCACAGTGACCTGCGGTTTCGGCATTGGATGCTAGACCCAGCCACGGCTTTGTGCGAGAGATGCAGACCACGCTGGTATTTGCTTTCATTATCAGTTGGATGTGAGAGCGTGGCTGTGTGTGTGTTCAGACCTCGTTGGGCTGGGAGGGAGTGGACGTTGGCCCTGTCCCCTAAATGTGTGAAAGCGCTCCGGGTTGTCTCTCTGCTAATCAGTTCGCGTTGATCTGCAAATCCCAATAAAAGGTTCACGCACTGCCTCGGGCCAGTACACACGCACAAGCGCACGCACATGCATATATATGTGTATACACATACAGGCATAAACACATATTAACACACGCACACACAGCTGCATGCACCGACATGCACTCCAAAGTGTACTCTCATAGACGTGCGCGCACAAACACATCAACACAAATAACGACATCTGTGCTTGGGTCCCGGGCGTGGAGTTCCCCACTGTCACTGTGGTATTTATTGGAGTGTGTGCGGTAGGTTGATGAGCAAAGAGAAGAGTCAGGGAAAAATGCTGTCACCGGCTGCGGTTAGCTCAATGGAGCCTTTCCATTCAGTTCCATTTCCATTCCTAGCCTTCAGGACTCTGTAGGGTCATAGGGTAGCATCCTCATTGTGAAGTACAGAATTAGCTTTTGCCTGCTACTTATTGTTATGCATCAAAGTCATATTTTGTATGACAGCTAGCACCATAGTCAGTAGAGGGCTAGCTAGAATCAGTGGCTAACACTGGTAAGTGAAAAATCATATGAGTGTTAGCCATTAGCCTTTAGCTGCCATCCGCTGGCTGGATCTGTGCTGTGAGCCAAAGAGCTCTGGGATCTTTCCGGTTCGAGTCAGCAGCTCAATACCTTTTATTTACAGAGGCTGCAGAACCTACTCTGCCCTAGATACACTCTGTGTCTGTGTGTGTGTGCGTTCATGTGTGTGTTATTGTGTGTGTGCATGCGTGTGCACGCATGTCTGTGTGTTGCAGGGTGCGCGTGCCTGCTGGTATGGGTTTGTATGTGTGTGTGTGTGTGTGTGTGTGTGTGTGGGCACATGGATGTGTGTGTGTCTTTCTGTTTGTGTATCTGCATACGTGTGTGTGTGCACATTTGTGCCTTTGTCTCCATGTGTCTCTGTGGCTGTGTATGCCTGATGGATTCTATGGCAGTGCCGTCGCCGTAATCAGTTTGCACGTCGGCTGAACTAATTTATCAATTCAGTTCCTCCCACTTGTAATCTCGCCCAAGCGTGCTGTTCCGAGCCCTGCAAGCTCTCTCACCTCCCCCCACTCTCTCTCTCTCTCTCTCTCTCTCTCTCTCTCTCTCTCTCTCTCTCTCTCTTGCTCTGTCTCTCTCTGTCTCGCTCTTGCTCTCTCTCTCTCTGTCTCGCTCTTGCTCTGTCTCTCTCTGTCTCTCTTTCTCTATCTCTCTCTCTCTGTCTCTCACTCTGTGGGTTGTTGTTTGTTGTCAGAAAGAACATCGAAAGCCAGTCTCATCAATGTAGCTGAATTCCTGTGTTGTTTTTCAAATATCTTTGTCTACATCATGCTGTCCATTTGGCAGTTATGTGTTGTCCTTCGGAGCGCTAGCTAAAACAAGTCTGTGATAGAGACAAGATGTGATGTGCTGGCTGAAAGTGTGGTGGTAAATATTTATAGATGCATCCAATAGTTCTTAGGCAAGATGTTTTGCATTATGTGCCATATAGGCTAATGGTAGCTAAGGCTGTGACGGCTGTGTGTTTGTGGGTATAGGAGCATAGGCAGGTGGTGTGTTTAGTATATACCAGCTGATCCTAGGTATCCCTGTGGAGGCTGCGGTCCTGTGTGTCTGTGTGTGTGTGCGTGTCTGTGTGTGCGTGTGTGTGCATGTGTGTGTGCTTGCCCAGTGGAGTGTGAAGGATTCTACCTACTGAACCAGGTGGTAAACCCAGACAGGCAAGAAGTGGCGACTGTAGTGTGAGATTGAGAGCTAAGGGCTTGATAGATACTGTATGTTAGCAGCTCCCTCACCATTTCGATTCCATTTCGTTCTTATTTATGCCCGCTCCTCTGTCTCACCCGTTGTCGACCCTTGCTTCCTCCCAGCGTCTGGTCTATATCTCCCTCTCCATCCTGGTGTCTTTGTGTATCCACCACAGGCCTCTCTCACTCATTCGCATGCTTTTCCCTCTCTCTCTCTCTCTCTCTCTCTCTGCTTGTCTCTCTCTCTCCTCTCCATCTCTCTGCTTGTCTCTCCCCTCCGTCCCTCCTTGAGTGGATGGTGCTGGGCTGGAGGAATGGCAGTAGGGTGGGAGGGGGGGTGGGGTGAGGTGGTGGTGGAGAGACAGAGGGTGGCTGCTCACATGTTTGTTACGACAGATTAAGTCATTGATTTGTAAAAGCGGTTCACTGATGGGGAAGACCCTCCTCTGTCGATGGGGAGGACGCCCAGGCAGGGTGGTGGAGGCTGGAAGGAAGGGAAGGAAGGAAGGGAGGTGGGAAAGGAAGGAGTGAGGGAGGGAGGGAGGGAGGGAGTTTGAGAAAGCGAGGGGTGGGAGAGGTGAAAACAGAGAGATGGGGATCCTGTAGGTGGTGAGAGAGGAACTGGCAAAGATAGAGGTGGGAAGGAGAGAGAAAGAGAGAGAGAGAGAAAGACGAGGAGGAGATGATTATGTATAGACAAGGAAAAAGAGATGTCAAGGGGAGAACATATAGAGGGTGATGGGAGGCACTGTGAGAAGAAAGAGAGAAGGAGAGGGAGAGAGAGAGGGAGAGAGAGGTAGAGAGAGAGAGATAGGTAGAGAGGGGGAGAGAGAGTGGTAGAGAGGGAGAGAAAGAGAGAGGGAGAGTGAGAGAGAGAGAGAGAGCTTCATCTTTCAATAGCATCGCTTTGCTCCCGTGTCCTCTTTCTTTTATGTCTGCTGTGCCGGGAGCATAAGGCAGCAATTGTGAAATACCTTTACCTACTTTCAACGTTCTCCCAACCATACCCAGGGTCCCTTCCCCCCCTGGGGCTCCGGCAAGTTCCTAATTAAAACGATGGGGGCAAAAGGGTAATTATGATAATAACATAATAATATCGCCCGGGTTATTAGAATGTTCTGTGGTCCCCAAATTACTTCCTTAGAGGGTCACATTTCAGTGGCATTAAGTAAATTCGAATTTCCTTGAAAGTCAAGCAAAAATGGACCAGATTCCAACTTCGGTCAAGGTGTAATGTGGTAATCTGATTCTATCTTTTGTGTTTCATGGTGGGTGAGTCCTAAAAAAGACTCCCCGACCCCCCCTGCTCAAGTTTAGTCAAAGAGGGCTGGGTTGTGAGTAGGACGTGCAGCCGACCATGTCTTAATAGACCTTTGTGTTTAGCGCTGCTCTGTATCCTCGGCTCTCTTGACAATCACCAAAACAACTATTAGTTTCCTCCTCAGCCATGTGCAGCCCTGTTTACAGTATGCCTAGTTAGCGAGCGTTTGTATTTCAGATAGCATTAGCTTCAGCGCTCCAGCCCAGGGGTGGGGGCATCCCACGGCCTCTACCCAGTCGGGCGGTGCTACCTGCCTGAGATGTAGCGCTGCGAGTCCCCTCCCTAGCCCACCCCCTGCCCTGGGGCAGTCCACCTCCAGCTGCGGCCATCGTTCAGTGCACTGCGTGGTGCGAGCTCCCAATTGCTTTGGAGTGCCTCCCTTCGCTCAAATAGGCGGTAATTACAGGCTTAAAGAGGTTTAGTGGGCCAGCAAACGACATAATCACCCCCTGAATTAGCCCCCGCTCATCAGCCGCAGTCCAGCGAACACCGGTTACCGTTAACGCTAGCTAGCATGCTACACCCACATCACCAGCGCTTACTCCCTCTCTACTGTCTACCAGCCCCTTATTTCACAGAGGGAGGAACAGCAGCAGGTGTTGTGCCACATCCGGCCCCCATAGCAAATGTGGCTCCCCCTTACTGCCTAATGGAGGCATTGGCCCGATGCACCCTAGATTTCCTTAGATGTGCTTGGCTGAGCGCAAACCGCTGCACCTTGACATACATGATGTAGACACCCCTAGTGCTATGCATCATGTAGCTGATATGAATTGCAACACATCGATGGTTTGGATTTGGGCTCAAACATAAGCAAAGGCACAGTATAACCTGCTGTGCACACACCTAGTAGGGGGATGCCTTGCTGAAAGTGCTGATTCAGCACATCTCCTGTGAACAGTTATGCATCCCTATTGTCACTACACAATCCCATGCAAGGAACACTGTAACCCCTCCACTGAAAAGTGGTCCTCCAATCTATTATAATCATACTAATGGCTGCTACAACCGTTGCTGTCTAATCCACTTCATATAAGAGATTTGATTACATATTTCTCATCCTGTACTGCCAAGCACCCAACTAACATTAGTTATCAGGACCCCATAGGCTAAAAACACTGTGCAATTCTCCTTAAACCAACAAAAGCTGTTTTTCATGCGGGGAAAATTCTCATTAAAGGATGAGAAAACTGAATCCATCTGTTCTTTTCCCCCCCTCCTCCTTCTTTATCTCTGGGATGATCGAAATGGGCTGTTTTGAAGAGGGAAATTCTACCGTATTCCTGGTGTGTAGAACAGGGCTTTTGAAAAAAGGCAACTTGAATTATTCATGGTAAGGCTTTGTGTTGGTTTAGTTAGCTCGTTGTGAACTTCACAGGGTAAAGCGTTCTCCATGAAAGAAGTAGCTTTTCCCCACGTACGATCTCCCTGTTAAGATGGCAAAGCCCTCTGGTTAGGGCAATCTGAAACTGCTCGCCGTTTGGAGTCTTTCAAGATTTTTCGTGATCCCTTTTTTTTTTTTCCTTTTCGTTTTTTGCAGTTGTTTTTGTTTGAGCTGCCTGTTTCGATGAAATTGCGTTCCGAGAGCTTTGTTTTGTTTCCTTCGCTCGCTTTCTTTTGTCTGTTGTTGCTCTTTTCCTGATTGTTTTCACTCCCTCTGCAGCTCACTTAGTTCTTGCTCCCTAATGAAGTCAAAGGGATCTGTGTTTGTGCCACCTACACAGAAAAGGAATTTGAAATGGCATCAGTCTCAGTGCTCTGCATGAATACACACACGTAGTCTGTCTCCCCCGGCCTTTTTTTGCCAGTAACTGAACTGAAGATGACAGCCTTATCATATTAGCAACAGGCTCCCAACTGGACTTTATAGTCGTTCTCATCCCACCTTTGAAGGTCTGACCCTTCGCTGTTTGTCCCTTCCAGATATGTGATGTTTGTGTGTGTCTATGACTTTCTCTATGATACTCTGATGGCCCTCCCGCCCAAAAAGGCCCCCGGATTAGCCTTCAGGCATTCCTGATGGGCAGCTTGGTTTCCACAGAGATTAGACCCTAGCAGCACTAAAGGCCGGACAGCGGATATAGGAAGAGTCCCTGCTAACCTGCACATGCTCAGCAGTGATCACCAAAAGCTTATGAACAACAGTGTTTAAAGGTGACACACTAATTCAATTAGACACATCTGATTATTGACTTGTTAAGAGGCAGTCAAGGAGCTCTTCTCCTGTAGGGACTATGATGTGCTGTGTTGACGCATGCAGACAAACACTTGTCCGTAGTTATATTCTTTAGAGGAACATCCCCTAATCAACTGGCATCTCGGAGCTGTACATCTTAGGCTTTATATCCCCATCGGTCTTCTTGTTAAACCGAGAGTCGTGTTTTCCCAGTACAGTCGTTTCATCAAGCTAATCAAGTGCGGAAAGCCTTTTTAATGGGAATCACACAGACTAGAAATGTTGCCTTAAATAGACGTACAATGATAAGAGCACAAGGCTAAGACTGCAGAGGAACATCTGAACGGAGGGGGGGGGGAGGTTGTAATTAATTGGTTAAATAGGACATAGAGACTGAGGGAGAGACGGGGAATGAGGGATGGAAATGAAGTGATTGAAAGAGAGACGGAAAGGATAAAGAAAGGAAGAGAGACATAAAGAAGATATGTAGAGAGAGCGGGACATGCCAAATGATTAGTGAGGGATGGAAACAGAAAGACCAGATTTAAAGACGGAGAAAGAGAAAGAAAGCGATTGAGAGATATGGTAGTGATTGCTACGATACGCCCTGGTGGTTCATTGTCTATGTACAGCGAAACACTCAGCAGATAAACAGAGAGAGAGAGAGAGAGGGCGGGGAGAGAGAGAGAGAGAGAGAGAGAGAGAGAGAGAGAGAGCGCAAGAGAGAGAGAGATCGGTAAAGAGAGGGTCTCTTTTGCTGAGCAGGCAAGATGAAGGGTAGGGAGAGAGAAGAAAAAAAGAAGTAACCAGATAAAAGGAACTTCCTAAATAGTCCTCCCCTCAGAGTGAACCGAGCATCCTAGCGCCGATAAGACAGACCGGCTGGAGTTTCTCCAGCCCTCCTCCCTCTTTTTTCTCCTTCCTTCCAGCATCTTCCCTCCCTCTATCTCCCCCTCTGAGTGCAGAGTAGATAAACCTCTAGATTAGGAGAGAACAGGATACTTGGACGTTTTCCTAGGTAAAATGTCCTGGACTAAAGTAGCATGCTGGGACCGAATCATCTACTCTCAATCTCAATCTCACCCTCGCCCTGTGTGTGCTTGGGGTTAAGAAACCAGAGAGCACAACATTTTCCGAAGGCTTTGGACAGAGAGCTGGTGTTGTCCTTGGTTGAACTTCAGTCGGTCCCAGTCTTGGTTTTCCCAATGATACGTTAGCCCATGTTAGACCTGAGCCAGTGTCCTAGACCAGGGCTAGGACAGCCGGAGTAGTTTGTCTTTTCTCTCCGCTTTTATCTCTCATGATAGGACTGTTGGCTCCAAATAACTACCCACCAAACCCCCTTCCTTTTTTCTACCTCCCCTCGTCTTGTTCTCATCCGTGGGGGTCAGGGAGGAAGACAGAGAGACAGGGAGGGAGGGTTACAGATCCTCTGTTACTCATGCACACACACAAGCGTGCACACACACACACACACACACTCAGCCCGAGATAAGATACATAGCAGAGCAAAAAGTAAAAGCATTGCTCTCTTGGCAGCAACCCGTGCAGAGGAGCAGGGTGGAAATTCTCATGAAAGGAGTCGTATATTTGGACAAGACATATCATTAAGATAGGCGGAGGGAAGAAGGGAGGGGGCAGGGAGGGAGGGAGGGAGGGACGAAGGGAGGGAGGGAGGGATGCGACGAAACTTTCCATCTGGTCTTTAAACATGTTATTGCTTTTCTCACAAAGGGCTTTCTCTCACCCCCTGAGCTGAAGCCAAAGGCGATTAAAAAAGACCAACATCTCTCTCAGACATTATTAAAACTGGCTTGCTGTCAACCAGAACCTAAATCACAATGTTTTGACAGATAGGAGCTAATTTGGTGGTTCTGAAAGCCGAACGCAAAACACTTTCATACTGTCAGTGTGCTTCTCCAGGAAAGCTTTGGACAGAAGGCCCCAGAGTTTTGTTTTGGATTGGTGTTGACACGTTGAACATTTCCTAAGTCATGGGCAACTAGTCATTGTATTGATATGCGTACATGTGATTGCTTATGTATGTAAGCGTGTGCATGCATGTGTATGAGTGAGTGAGTGTATGTGTGTGGGAAGTCCAGGCAGTAGAACAGACTGTGTTTGTGCAGTGCCATCGCCGCTGGCATGGCAGCCTGCCCCTGTGTAGTCACGAGGCGATCATTCCTCCTTCCCCTTCATTCACACCACTATTTCTCTCTCTCTCTCTCTTCTCTCTCTCTCTCTCTCTCTCTCCCTCTCTCTCTCTCTCTCTCTCTCTCTCTCCCTCTCTTTCTCTCTGTCCCTCCCTCTCTGTCCCTCTCTCTCTCCTTCTCTCTCTCTCTCTCTCTCTCTCTCTCTCTCTCTCTCACACACACACACACACACACATATATAAGGTAGAATGGTCATGCAAATTCCTCTCCAACTTTTTTAAGTCTGTTGATCCGAATCTGTGTTATGTCGAAAACATATCATTTAGTCATTTTACAGATTATTCTTTTGTTGTTAGACAAAAACATGACATAACAGCAAAGAGAGAGGTAACAAAAATGGAAAAGAAACTACACAACACACCCGTGATTTGACTAACTTTGTGTAGCTGGTTGTGTGCGCATTTGAGAGTGTGAGGCCACATGTTTGTTTGATATTGTGTGTGTGTGTGTCTAGCGCTCCAAGCTAACTCTCAGAGCGTTTGAGTATCAGATGACTGAGGCCTTTGCTTTGGAATGCTGTTTTCTCACATTCAGACACTCTCTCTCACACACACAAGCTTGCGTTCACCGTCGCTCACATGTTCACACACAGAGAGCATTATTACAGCGTTGTATAATTACCCAGGTCCCTGTCTTAAAGAACAAGTGAGGCACTTACACAGGCGCGCGCACACACACAGTTAAAGACACGCACACAGTATACACACAAAGACTGAAGTCACACGCACACACACACAAAACACAATGACAAAAGTCACACGCGCGCGCGCGCGCGCACACACACTCATGCACACACAGGACATACACAAAGAGCAGAGTAAATGGATGGAGAAAGAAATGGGCTCAAATTTGGCCAGAGGCGACAGTGCAATTATAACTTTGTGCATGAAATTAGCCTTACTGTGGTCCCACTCCCCCACAACCTATCACATGAACATGGACCAGGAATGGGAAAACATATCTTTTTTTCTTTTCTCTTCTCTCTCTCTCTCTCTCTCTCTCTCTCTCTCTCTCTGTCTCTCTCTCTCTGTCTCTATCTCTCTCTCTCTCTATCTCTCTCTATTTTCTTTATTTCCCTCTATCCCTGGGTTGCCTCGACATAAAAGGCATTCCGATTCATTACGGCATTAAAAAAAGGAGTAGAGACATAAAAGTGTTGGCGCCTGGATGATTTGACATGTCTGATTATTCATTTAGTGTGTTCCCGTATAACCTACAGCATGTCACAGTAGCATACAAGGCTCTTTTGAGTTGCCTCCTTGTGCCACTGGTGTTAAGCGTTAAATGCAATCATTTTTTGGGGGGGTGGAGGTTATTCATGCCTGTCCTTCAAGGCCTGTCAGTGGCAGCACATTGGGGATTGTAGTTCACTGGGGTGAAGAACTACAAAAATCGATTTTGCTTATCTGTACGTGAACGTACTGCGCCGTTTCTCTCAGTGGCTCGCAAGTTTAAGAAATTCCCTTCCTCCCCACACCGTTCTCCTTCTTCAGCCCTTCCACACCACCCCCCCAACCACCCCTGCTATTTTACAGGCACTGTGTGCCTTGTAGCACAGGCAATGTGTTGTCTAAGTCATGAACAGGACTTTGTCTGTGGCAGACAAGGCTCTCTGCTACCCTTACAAACCCGTCGCTAATATAAATCAACACACTTTCATACTTTCATACATTTATCCAATTTATCCATTCTATTTATTTAAACAGGTGGGTCGAGTTAAGCCATTTGGGCAGGGTTTGGGGAATGTGGGTGTTGGTGTGTCTGTGTGTGTGTGTGTGTGTCTTTGTGCTTGTTCACCACTGTTCTGAGGTCAGGGTTGGGATGTTCCTTCCCTCAGTGTTAGAGTCGTCAGTTCGACGGCTTTGGGGGGTAAACTGAGCTAGATTCGGGACCGTGAGCCGCTTGGCCATCGCTTGTAACAAGGAAGATTGTATCAAATACCAAATATGAGATCAAGCCCCTCCCACTTTCACCTTGCATCAGGCACCACAGGGGATTCCAAGGACGTAGAGAAGGAAAACGAGACGAAGCGATCCTTTGTCTGTAATCCACGACGTCTCCTTCCATGTGTGTGTGCGTGCGTGTGTGTGTGTGTGGGGGTGCGAGTGTGTATCCGTGCGTGTGCGTCTGCATGTCTAGCCCCCTTCTCCTACGTTTGTATGCAGAGTGACGTGGTATGAAGGAGATGTCGACTGGAATACGCTCGTGGAAGGAGGTCACTAATTACTGTTGCTGTTTCTCCACTTCACTTCACTTTCTAATTGGCTTGGCTTTTTGGCTGCCATTAATTACAAAATTTCATATTCCATTAATGATTGGAGAGGTAGACACACACACGCGCACACACATTCTTTGGCTTCCCTGGCAGTCATTAATAGCCGTATGTAGTGTCTGAGCAGCCAAATGTGTGTGTAGGCTGTGTATAACTTGTTCTGCCCCTCCTCTCCCTCAAAAGGCAAATGAGACCTCTTAAACAGCAACGCAGCTCTACATGAACGAGTTCACGTTCAACCTTTCTTATCTTGTTCCCTTTTGTTCCGGTCCCTACCCTCTTGTTTCTCATACAGCATCCCTACCCATCAGAAGAGCAGAAGAAACAGCTGGCGCAAGACACAGGGCTCACCATCCTTCAAGTGAACAACTGGTAAGTGAGAACATTAGGTGGATTTGGGGGTTGTTTACATGCAGAAGCTATTGGTTTGGCCCTCAGCTATCTAGAGTTTCTAATGATTGGAAGTAACGCACACACACCCCAACGCGCGCGCACACACTCCCAAAATTGACAGTGAGGCGCACACACACACACATACACACAAACGATCGCTGTCTCCCTCTCACCATTTAGACCGCCATCTCCACCCAAATCAATCGGCCCAAAGAGAGATCGCCCCGAGTGATTTTCCACTTAGGAGACGACCCAACTCCCCCAAAACATCAGCGCTCATGCTTTTCAACCAGCAGCACGCATGATTAATAAATCCTCGATTCAAAAAGATCACCGACAAAAGTGTGCTTTGGGGCAAGTAAAACATGATTAGACTCTAATGCTGCCCAGCTTGCCTTGTTACTGGCAGTTATCAACCTGCTCCTTTTAAACTTAGTTTGACCAAGTAATGGGTGCTAACAAGCCTTCAAGTTAGGCTACCTTGGCTAGGTGCATGTTAAGGCTTCCCCTGGTTCCTCTCAGGCTCCATCAACCCTTAGGTTGCACCATGAGTGGCGCGCTAACTAGGTTCTTTTAATGGACGCTAGCTTGACTTTTGTCACCACAGTATTTAGCATTGTTTCAACCCGAGGTCGAACTGTTGAAAGCGGTATGGCATGTTATTGGATATGTACGGCCTTGTGCTGCCTTGTCAGAGAGATGGCTATCAGCACATGGTTACTGTTATTAGCCATGGCTAATTAAGGAGGGAACTGAGTTGGGAGCGGATGTTTGATGTGAGGGTCGGAAAGGGAGAAAGTCTTCAGTGGTGCAGGTGAGGCAAAGGCGGACGCGTGGGCTTACTTGGAGGTTGGGGCCTTGAGACCCTTTTTCATAGCAAGACACGTAGGCTTGCGTTTAACGATCTCGCACGCGCACACAAGCTACGTGGTAAGACGCACGTGCCCATTTGCCACACAGAGGCTTCAGATTACTTAAGTGCCGGAGAGTACTTTTGTCAGGGCTACAATTACACCTCTAATCTATTTTGTTGACTACATTTGGTCTTGATGTATCCAACAGTCTTGTGTGTGTGTGTGTGCGTGCGTGTGTGTGTGTGTGTTTGTGTGTGTGTTTGCAGGCATGCTTGTGTGGGCCAGACAGACAGACACAGCAGGCAGTGAGGAGGTTAGGGAGAGAGTGAGATCCGCTCTCATTCACATCAACACAATACCTAACTGCTGTTCACATTTGGAACATAGAAATAGACCCAATTTACAGACCATCAGCCTATCCATAAGATTCATTGACAAGTGAGCTAAACACACACACACACTCAGCTGGATGCAGCCCTTTGACAAGCAAGGATCCTGTCAGGGTTATCAATTCATGTGACCCCCTCTGAAATCCATGGGGGATCAATTCTCTTAGCTGAGGTAGAGCCAAGCTCAGTGTGTGTGTGTGTGTGTGTGTGTGTGTGTGTGTGTGTGTGCGCGCGCGCATGTGCGTGCGTTCGTGTACGTGAGTGTGCTTGTGTGTGTGTGTGTGTGTGTGTGTGTGTGTGTGTGTGTGTGTGTGGGCATGTGCGTGTTATACACAGTCACATGAACAGAGGCTTGGTCACTAAAGGCTTACTGTGCATTCTGGAGTTTTCCTCAGAGGGTGATCGTACTGCTCTCATGAAGCAGACTGTGTGAGAGCAAGGAGCCAGGGGTGGTTAATCTTCAGGGGTTTGTGTGTGTGCGTGTGTGTGTGTGTGTGTGCTTCTGTGCGTATGTGTATGCGTGTGTCTCAGAGAGGAACTGGGGGTGGTTAATCTATGGGGTATTAGCTGTTAAACCCTGCATGCTGGGATATCTCTGCCCCCTCACATTTCTTTGTGTGGGTATGTGTGTGTGTGTGTGTGTGTGTGTGTGCGTACGTGCGTGAGTGAGTGTGCGTGGTGGTGCACGCTGGTTTGATGGAGAGAGCAATACAGAGTAGAGAAGATAGATGGACAGAGAGAGGAAGCAATAAAAAGAGAGATATAGTGTTCACAAGAGAATAGAAATAACCGATACAGATATAGAGAGGCCAAGAGAGAGCCGCGGACAGGGACCGAAAGACAGAGAAGGAGAGAGACTGTGGACTGAGTTAAGGTACGGGGAGGAGGAACTGTCGTTTCATAGGCTTGCTGTTGCTCTCTCTGGGAAGCTCCCGTCATTGGGTGTCTCCATAGCAACCCCCGGTGATGTTACCTCCTGACCCACTGATTTGGTGAAGGCAATTTCCCTAGCTGTGATTCTGTTTGTCGGAGCAGACACACGCGTGCGCGCCCGCGCACACTCACGCTCCCATATGTGATGAAATCTACCAATTGGCAACATCTTCCTTCAAATATGTCCTGTGTGATGTTTTCACAAAAGACATTAAGCTAAAGCAGCATATCAATAAATCCCCTGTGCAAAGTGGATCTTTCAGTCATCATTAATGCCCCATGAAACTGACAGTACCTTATTGACACATCAGCACAGTCTTTCTGAACCCGAGTCATCTAGATATTAAAGGGCTGTGTGCTGTCCCCCGCCACCCCCCCACACACACACATACACACACACTCACATAGGATAGACGTGTTAACACACATGTAGGTGTGTAATATTAATGAGAGGCGTGAGCTTGGGTGCAGTAGATTAAATATAAAATGCTAAAGGATGGGTAGGGGAGCAGATCACTCATAAATTATGGGTAGGAAACACAGCACGAGGGAATCCACCACAATCTTAATTTGAATGTAGAATACGTGTGTGTGGAGGGGAGAGAGAGTGTGTGTGTGTGTGTGTGTACGTGTGTGTGTGTGTGTATGTGTTCTCCACACAGGCCTGCACGTTTGAAACATACAGACACACATTCAGTCTCTCTCTTTCCTCCTTTCTCTCATTCTCTCCTTCACTGCTTCTCTTTCATTCTGTCTGTCTCACCTCTCACTCACTGTCTCTCTCTTGCTCTCTCTCTCTCACTGCTTCTCTCTCTCCCCCCATCCCCCCCTGCTCTCTCTTGCTGTCTCAGGATCTCCACCCCTCTTTCTGAGAAGGACTCCATAAAGCTCCAGTGATCTAAAATCAATGTTCAGGTCATCGGGTTTCCACCATTGCCCATGCCTCCCTTCCTGCCTACAATTTAATAATGCCCTTAAAGACAGTGTTTAAGCCTCGGCCAGGGATTGTTTTGTCAATAAGGCCCCTTTTTACGAACGTCTTAAAAGCATAGAGTGTGTGCGTGCACCCTGCGTGGCCAACGAGCGCCGGGCTCTACTTAGCAGGAACCGTGTTCACACACACAGCGGCTCGGGTTTCCAGAAACGGGGCGAGAGAAAAGGGAGAGGGCGAGGTGGTTGGATGACTGGCATGCTTCACTTTGTTGACAGCCCTGAAGAAAGAGATGTTGGAACTTGTTCACGGAAAGCTAGGGATGATTGCTTAGCGCGAGGAGATTTTTCGGAGAGTGTGAGTGAGTTTGTGTGTGTGTGTGTGTGTGTGTGTGCATAATTGCCCTGGGCATGTATCTTTTGGCAGTTTGTCTTTGGTAACGAAGTAAAACGGACCCTTTGACCTACTTGGTAGGTGGTTGTGGACAGCGTGTGTTTGTGTTTGGAGTCCTAACAGACATGGGGGAGATAAAACAGAGCTGGACGGTTTGATGTGGCTTCTCACAAAAGCTTTTAAGTGTTTTCATTTTTCTTTCTGATTTAGTGAGGGCTGTGTGTGTGCATGTGCGTGTGTGTGTGTGTCTGCATGTGTGTGTGTTTGAGTGTGCGCGTGTGCGTGCGGGTGCGTGCGCCTGTGTGTGCGTGTGTGTGTGGGTGCGTGCACGCTGCAGGTTTCAGTCCATGCCCTCAAGCATCTTCCACACACTGTGGCTCTGTCAAGGTGCTTTAGTGTGAACTTCCATGACATTTATACCAAATACCACCACACACACACATACACACACACACACACATCGGAGCACCATGGACCAAAAACACATACAAGAACTACCTCTATACCTTCATACACACACGTGTGCGCACACACGCATACACCTTCCACCACATTACCCTTGGATCACATGGAGGGTGAACAAAAGACACATTTAGAATCAAAAGAGAATGGCGACTACATAGATCTCTGCAGAAGAATGCGTATATGCGTCCAGAACAGTCGTAGTTGGGCCAAAGTATTAGAAATAATATGGCATGACCTGATTCCATCGACGGTGCTGGATTTCCTGGCTTGGTTTGGATCAGAGTCCAGTCGATAATACGAGATGTCAAGACTGTGTGTTTGGGTGTGTGTCTTGGCATGTGAGGTATTCCAATTGACTGTGCATTACTTACATGCATGTATGATCGCGAGAGTTCCGCCGTTGTCTTTGGTAACTAAGTAGCCGTGTTTGCGTTTGTGTCGGCGTGCGTGTGCGTGCATGTGCGCATTCTTGTCTTGTGTCAGTGCTGGTAGCACACAGGCTGGGTGTTTGTGTGTTTGTGTGTGCATCACTCTTCCCGCCAGCCCCTCTCTCTCTCCCTCTGCCCCCCCCTCTCTCTCTCTCCCTCTCCCTCTCCCTCTCCCTCTCTCTCTCTCTCTCTCTCTCTCTCTCCCTCTTACATCATAACACCGTGCCTCGGGCGAAACCTGTATTTCTCCTCGCTGCTCTCCCTTTCTCTCTTTATTCCTCCTTCTTCCTCCCCCACTCATCCTGCTTCCTTTTCATCCTTCCTTTGGCAGGGGAAATCCAGAGTGGAGGTGAACAGAAAGGCCTTCATGTATGCTGTGTGCCAATAAAAGAGGTTACTGTAATACCAGTCCGTGTTGCTGGGTGCTCCCATACTTGGCTCGCGGACGAGTCTCGGATTCACTTTCCGCCTCTCTGTCTCTCCCTCCTCTTCCTCTCCACGTCTTCTTTGCTCTTGCTCTCTTTTTGTCTATCCTCCTCTCTCTCTCTTGCCCTCTCTCTCCATCCTTGTCTCACTCTCTCTCTATCCTTGTCTTTCTCTGTCCATCCTTGTCTCTCTCTGCCCATCCTTGTCTCTCTCTCTGTCCGTCCTTCTCTCTCTCTCTCTCTCTCTCTCTCTCTCTCTCTCTCTCTCTCTCTCTCTTGCGCTCCCTCCCTGTCCTTCGGTGTGCTTACTCGCAACTCTGAAACGTTTTCATGCCAGCGTTAGCGTGAGCTTGCACCTCCATTGCCAACACGGGCGAGCCCAGCGGGGGGTGGCCCAGCGGGGGGTGGCCCGGCGCTGGGCACAGGGAGGAGACGCCACGCGGACGGAGAGAGGATGTGACACGAGCGGACAGAGGATATGACACAAGCACAGTGTGAGCGCTTGGGTCACCCTTAGTGTGTCTGCGGTCGTTCCCCCTTCCAGCCATGTCAGCAACCCTCTGACAGTGTCTCGCAGCAGGACTCTGAGTGGGTGTGAATGTGTGTGTGTGTGTGTGGAAGAGATATGAGAAGGGAATAGATTTGAATCGTGTATCCTGATCACCGAAGTGTCAGTCTCTTTCTGTTTTTGCTTTATTTCTGTCTCTCCCAAACATATGCACACTCTCACTCACACGCACGCACACGCACACACACATGCACCCCAGACAGCTTAATGAGCCAGTCGATCCTGTCCTACAGGCTGTATGCTGTTCCAGACTTGAGTTCTGTGCAGTGTTGTGTTTGTGTAGTGCAGGGCAGGGCAGGGAAGGGTAGGTAGCCATGTTGTTTTAGGGCAAAGCGAGGCCAACAGTAATGCCCTCATTCTGGCATTGATAGATGACTGTCCCAGCCAGCCTAGCACCCACCATGCTGCACAGAGGAGATAGAGAGAAAGGGGGAGGGGGAGAGAGAGAAAGAGGGAGAGAGAGGGAATGGATGCAGAGAGGGAGAGGGAAAGAGGGGGGGGGGGCTGGAGAGAGAGATCAAGAGAACGAGGGGGATAAACAGAGCAAGAGAGAGAATAGAGAGAACATATGCTTTTACCATTTTTCTTTCCCCTCTTCATCTCGCTCTCCCTCCCTTCGGCGTCTAGTTTACATGTCCGAAAGCATGGCAGAGCCAGCGCAATCACAGCCAATGAGTTCATGTGTGGTTTTCAGCGGTCAACATTTCCTTTCCATAACTCGGAGAGGCAGCTGGTTGTCGTAGACACACGTGCGCACATTCACACGCGCAAACACACACATACACGCAGGACTAGTTACATTAGTGCGTGTGTTCATAAAGTGTGTGTCTAGAAGCCCCAGACAGCAGCTCTACTCTGTAAAACCAGCTTTAGGAGGACATTCACTGCTCTGTTAATGGTGACTGAGCTGTAGTGTGTGTGTGTGTGTCCAGGGATGGAAATGGGTTGGGATTCCATGACCCCGGGGCCTGTCTTACTCTGAAACCCCTCGTTCATGACCCTTTGTTTTGATAGGTTCACACAGATTCCTATCTGTGGCAGTGGGTTTATGCAATCTCCCTACTGCTAGTGGTAGTGGCAGTTGGTTTAAGGATAGAGGGCAACTGTGTGTATGACTGTAAATCTGAGGGGGGGGGGGCTGGCTTGCGATGGTGCAGGTGTTTCTTCACGCCTGTGTGTGCCCACGGAACCCTATTTTATAAAACACCAGCTTGTGTGGATGAGGGATATGTGTTCTGTTGTCAGGAGAGTGTGCTTGTGTGGGGGGAGTGTGTGTGTGTGTGTGTGTGTGTGTGTGTGTAGATGTGGGGGGGTCAAGTAAATGAAATCACAGCCTGCTGACAGCTGGACCAGTTTATTTAAACCTGGTTTACTTAAACCTGGTTCATTTCAAGCAGACTACAGCAGAGAAGATGACACAGTCTGAGCATGATGCACAAGAGGGAGGAAGGTAGAGAAGAAAGCAGTAAGGGAATGAAGGAGGGGAGGATGCAGGAAAGGAAGGAAGGGAGGGAAGGATGAAGGCAGGAAAGGAAGCAGGAAGGGAAGGATGAGAGGGAGGAAAGGACGAAGGAGGAGAGGGAAGGATGCAAGAAAGGAGGGAAGGATGAAGGACAGGGGGGAAGGATGAAGGAGGGGAGGGAAGGATGGAGGAGGGGAGTGAAGGATGAAGGAGAGGAGGGAAGGATGAAGGAGGGGAGGGAAGGATGGAGGGAAGGGAAAGATGAAGGAGGGGAGGGAAGGATGGAGGAGGGAAGGGAAGGATGAAGGAGGGGATAAAAAGGATGAAGGAGGGGAGGGAAGGATGAAGGAGGGGTGGAAAGGAGAGCATGATGAGCGAGTGACTCAATGGGGGATGGGAGGTGTTAGATGAAAATGAAGGAGTGATCCCCTTAACCATGAACCTACCTCTCTTACACACACACATTCAAAATAAAGACGTGTGAGTGCATAATATGACAGCTAATTACCTACGGAGGTGGAGATGCTCTTGGCCATGGGGATGATAACATTCTTGAGGAGTGAGTGAAAATGTGTCGAAGTGCGCTTTGCAAATGTGTACGCATACTGTGCGCGCCGGATGGTGTGTGTGGATGCATGTGGGTGTGCTTCTGTTGGGAAGATATATGGGCTGGATATTGCGGTTGTGCACTAGACAATCAATGTTGGGCGAGTTCAACATCCTGTTGATTAAGCGAGAGAATCGCTGGTGAGGACTTGTGTTCACCTAAAGGTTGTCAGTTCCATTGATCGACAGCTGCCCGAAATTTGTGGTTATATCGTGAACTCGCTGTATGGCTGCTATTTTGAGCAACTGTTGGATCTTAATATGCAAGGAAACCAAGTGTGTAAAATATGGAGCTGTGCCCAGATGTGTGTGTGAGGACATGTTACCTTGTCACGGCTTGTGTGTCTGTGCCGACGCCTGTGAGTGTGTGCGTGTGCCTGCGTGTGTGTGTGTGGTCGTGTTTTCTGTTTGTCAGGGTATTATTCCTTGTGGGTGAGGAACGGCCTGTAGGATGAGTATGTGGGTGAGTGTGTGTGGGTTTGGAGGTGGGGGAGTGAAGCGACAGAAACGGAGAACTTCATATGCATTTAAATAGACGTGCTTGGAGGATAACCTCTTGTATCACCAATCTGCATCTTTCCAGCGGCCGTTATTAAATTATCCACTAATTGGTCACGCAACAAAGGCAGATGATGAAAAAGACAATTTCTTGCTTTTAATTGGGCATTTCACGTGCGGTTTGTGCTACACCTGTGTGTACACTGTGTGTGTGTGTGTGTGTGTGTGTATGCGTGTGTGTGTGCGTGCGTGTGTGTGTGTGTTTGATGAGAATAGGACATTAGTGGGGGCTTGGCAGACGCTGCCGCAATCAGTTCCACTCTTTTGGAGGAGGGAGGGAGGGACGGAAGGAGGGAGGGAGGGAGAAGGATGGAGGGAGTGAAGGTGGGAGGGAGGGAGGGAGAGGGAAGGAGGGAGGAAGGGAGGGAGGGCGGGAGAAAGTGAGAGGGAGAGAGAGAGGGAGAAATAGAGAGAGAGGGAAGGAGGGAGAAAATGAAATAAAATAGAAAAATAAGAAAGAGAGATAGAAAGAAAGAAAGAAAGGCGTGGATGAAACTAACACACAAGTGGTCCAGTGCCTCACTTGACTTGTTAAATAGATGTTCCTTTAATTAAATGAAACAAAAAATAAAAAAAACTTTTTTACCCTCCCTTTGAGTTTTTTCGGGGTGGGGTAGGTGTGGGCAAGGGGGCACTTTAGAAGTACCACCAGTGGTGTGTCGCACTAAAATAGCTCCCCCATTGTTGTCCCGAGTAGAGCTGAATAGTTGGGCTCATTGTGTGGCGATGGGAGGCTGGGGACTGAACAGGCCGTAAACACAGGCCTTATAGCGCCAAGGGGTCGCACAGAGGTGAACCCTTACCCTCTAAAGGAGGACACTTTTTTAGCTCGCTCCTTCTCTCCATCGGTTTTTCCCTCTTTTTTTTCTTTTTTTTGGTACTGGCTTATTAACTGTTAGTGTAAATGTGCCTCTCGCTTCTCTCTCTCGCTCTCTCACTTCTCTCCCTCTCTCTCCATCGCTCCCTCTCTCCCCCTCTCTCACTCCCCTTGCCTCTCTCGCTCCCTCCCTCTCTCCCTCTCTCTCTCTCTCTCTCTCTCTGTCACTCCCTCTGCCTCTCTCTCACTCTCCCTCCCTCTCTCTTGCTCTCCCTCCCTCTTTCTTTCTCTCTCTCTCTCTCTCTCCCTTCCTCCCTCCCTCTCTCGCCCTCCCTCCCTCCCTCCCCCTCTCCCTTCCTCCCTCTCCCTCTCTCCCTCCCTCCCTCCCTTCCTCTCTCTCTCTCTCTCTCTCTCTCCCTCAATCCCTCCCTCCCTCTTTCTGTGGTTGATATCGTGAGAGAGACGCTCATCCTTTGTTCATGCCCCCATGGTGCATCTGGCCTTGTATATGGGGAATACCAGGACCGAAAACACAGAGGAAGGAGGAGGAGAGGAGGTCAACAGTTAGCCAGCGATGGCCCACAGTTGACCCCGGTCTGCTAAGGAGGGGTCTGGGGAGGAGAGGGCAATAAAAGGAATGCCTAGGCCTCTCTCCCTTCACTCCTCCCCTTCCCCTCTCAGCCCCACCCCTCCCACAGCAGTGAAGGGAGAGATGGGGAGGTGCTTGGTGCGGGTGGGGTGGGGTGGGGTGGGGGGAGGTGGGGGAGTTGGCGATAAAACTCCAGACATTCCCTCATTTGATGGTGCTCTGCCATGTCAGTGCATTCTTGCACTCCTCCCTTGCCTCTCTCTCCCTCTCTTCCGGAAAGGTGATGTGAGGTTGAAAACCAAGGGATGGGAGGCGGCCGAAAGCGAGAATAAAATAAGATGAAGACATAAAACAAGAAGGGACCATTCTGTAATTAGGGGGCAAGCTGAGGCCATCACGGTTCTCCTATTCTCTCTCTAACTCTCTCTCGCTCTCTCTCTTTTTCTCTCTCTCACTCTCGCTCTATCTCGCTCTCTCACTCTCTCATGCCTCGCCCCACCCTAAACAGTCTTCAGTGTACAAAAGTTCTATTAGTGCCCCCTTGCCTTTTCAGCCTGAAAAGAGTAGGGTGGTCATTGTCTTCTCAAAGCCGACTAATTCCCCCACACACACCCCCCCCTCCCCACACCCCCTCCAAAGATGAAATGGAAGTGTCCAGCGGGGGCAACAGCAGAAGCACATAAATCAAGACAGAGCCCCCATGAGCCTTCACTCCTCCGGGTCAGTACAGGTCATGGGGGCATTTCACAAGGGGTTAGACAGAGCAAGGCCAGAATGGTGTGTGTGTGTGTGTGTTGAGGGTGATAGTGTGTGGGGTGGCCATGTGCCTTTATTAGGGGGCACAGGTTGACAGGGTTGGGCCAAGGCTGTGCTGTATATGGTAAACACACCATATACCGTGTCTTGATCAGAATCAGAATCAGGTTTATTCACCATGTAGGGTGACACAAACATGGAATTGATTGTGGCAAGAAGGTCCAAACAATAAACATACAGATCTCGAATTAAAAGTTAAAACGTACAATTGTCTAAAAACGAAACAGTCACAAATTTAAACAATTGAAAAGATACATAAAAATATGAATAAAAAGTGCGCACACACACAAACACAAAGAACCCCGCTCCCACACACACCTTTACACTCCTTGTGAAAACATATACTCACCTTGCACTGTCCAGACCAGAAGAGCAGCTCTATCTATTGGTCACGTCACCTCTGTCGGCAAACAGTCCGCACCCAAACTCAGCTTTCTGCCGACTGCTGCCTCGTGTCTCAGAGACTCACCCCCTCGGCCCTTGTTGTGATGTGGATCCTCGCCAACCCATAGACGTGAGTCAACGAGTCTCAAACTCCCCATGCAGAAATCCTCGCTAAGCCTCGCGTTCACAAAGACGGCAGTGTTTCGCCCGCTTTGACAGCTCGTACGTTGCAACCACTCAAGTTTGTACAAGCCACGTTGCCCTGTCAAACGTACACAGGACACAGTCTGGGTTGTTAAGGTGTGATCTCACACTGACACACGGGCTCATCTGGAGATGAAGTCGACATTAATACCGCTGTTGTGGTGGTGTGGGAGGGGATCTGAGGTTGGAAAGTTGCTGTTTCCACAGCGTGTTCCTCTCAAGGATTCAAATCTGTGTCTTTCATGTACAGTAACAAGAGCAAGTCTTATTTGTGTGATCTCAAGACTGAGTAAACTGACCTTGTCTCTCTCTTTCTCTCCCCTTCTCTCTGCCTCTACTTCTCCTCTTCTCCCCTTCTCTCTGCCTCTACCCCTCCCCTTTCTGTCTGCCTCTACCTCTCCCCTTCTCTCTGCCTCAACCTCTCCCCTTCTCTCTGCCTCTACCTCTCCCCTTCTCTCTGCCTCTACCTCTCCCCTTCTCTCTGCCTCTACCTCTATCACACTCCTCCTCCTTGACAGGTTCATAAATGCGAGGAGGAGAATAGTCCAGCCTATGATCGACCAGTCGAACCGAGCAGGCAAGTCTCCTATAGTTACTGTATTCAAGTCCCGCAGGCGAAAGCCCTCAACAAGCCATGCATCCGGAAGCTCCTCAGCCGGTAAATAAAGCAGTCGCCCCCCCCCTTCTCCCTGCCCAGAACCAAACTACCTGGGACTCAACCAGAGTGACTGACGAACTAAAGAAGAGTCTGAAGACATGTCTGGCCAACTAAAAAGAACTGCCATAAAACCATATTACCAGCATTAACCAGCAGCACTAATCTATGTGACGTTGCGATTTTGGGCTTTGACGAGAACGTATGAACTATTAATTCCGAAAGCCAAAAACCGACGGTCGGGTTCTAACAAAGTGGGGTTGACGTCCACAGCACTAGCAGTGTTCTCCATAAGGTCTTACCCCCCCCCCCCCCACTCCTGCCCCTCTCTCTCTCTCTCTTTTTCTCGTTACAGAGGACGAAGGGAAACATACCGCCCCACCCCCCTCCAAACCAAAACACTTGAGAACTAGACCTCGTTCCTTTTTTTTTTTTTTGGTGGGAGGGGAGGGGGGCTGACTCTTGTTTGGCTTTTGGGCCCCAGCCTTCCCACCCCTCCCTTACTCTATTTGCGGCTGCTGTGAGCGCTCCCTTGGTGCATGGCTTGGTTTGGACTGCCGTAAACTTTATTACCTGTAATAGGGGTCAGGGGTCACCCTGGCATTAGGGGCTCAGTAAAGTTCAAAGGCATTCAGTGAGGCCGAGCTCTTGTTTTTGCTCGAGTGACCCCCAAACAGCCTATATCGGAGGTAAGTGGATTTCTATGAGAAAGCAGAACAAGAGACGGTGTGGGGGGCGGGGGGGGCGGGGGGGGGGGAGATGGCGGGGCAGAGAGGGAGGAGGACGGAGTGGGGGGGAGAGGAGGGGAAGAGGGGGAGGAAGGAGAGGGCAGGGCTGGGGGGAAAAGGAGGAGGAGAGTGCAGGGGGAGAAGGGAGGAGGATGGGAGGAGGAGGGGGGGGGGGGGAGGGGGAGGAGGGAGGAGGACGGGGGAGAAGGAGGGGAGTCAGTTTCAGGCTTCTTGTTTCTTTTATCTGAGGCTTCATTTTTTGTCAATTTGTGTCTGAGGACACTGCGGTTTAAATGTGGCGCTTAGTCAGCGGGCTGCATCAATGTTTCATAATGCCATGTATTGTCTGTGAAGAGTTACTTGGGGAAGGGTGAGGGAAAAAGCGGTGCGACAGGTCTTTAAATAGATATTGACTGGCATCTGACATGTTTTCATCTAAGATTAATATTCGATGATGGCAGCAGCAGCACAGGCCCCGGTGTGCAGTTTCAGACGCGTTTGAGCGCGTTTCGAAAAGTTTCAACCGTCAACTTGGTGCGAAGACGCCCTTAAAAGTAAACGTGTGCCCGTAAAAAGTAAACGCAAACCTATTCTTATTTGACTAAAGTACAGTAGAGGACAAGCTGTTTGACAGTTGGTCCAGGCCAGGGGGTGGAGGAGGAGGGGGCAGGGAGGCAGGGAGGGAGGAGGGGAGGGCGTAGTGAAGGACACCGCCCACCCTGTGTCGTGGAGAACCAACAGATGACGCTGCCTCAGCCACATAA